>JARFXV010000268.1:437500-660000 GCA_031761425.1 Cosmopolites sordidus | reverse complement strand
AAAAGATGCGTATCGACAGACAAAAATACCACGAAGCAGTGTTAAAAAAAATGGAGGCACGGGAAAAGATTGAAAATGAAAAATTAATTGAACGGAGGAGGCAGAATGGTATTCAAGAAAAAAGAAATGCAATTCTTGAAGCCTATTTAAATAGGAATATCCATTTACCAAATAATTAGTTGTTTACAATAGATAATTTAGAAATAATTATTAGTTAAGTCTTAAGTTAAGTTTACCTAATTTTAGTTAGGTCTGCAAGTCAATAAAGATTATTGTATGAAATAAATAATTTGTTTAATTTTGCATCATTTTTTATTTGTTATAGAAAAATTACAATATTTCTTGAAAGAAAATCGTTGGTCCAAAGTTGAAATTGAAAATCTTAAAACAAAAATAAATTTGATAAACAGCGACATTATATGACTTTTATTTTTCTGAATAATAAACAATATTACAAATTTAAAGTTTGAAGTAAATAGTTTCTATAAATAATGCCTTCTGGGATATCTCTCTTCAAATCTTCATCATCTATTTCAGGGTTAATAAATACCGCTTGATTTTCATCCACTTCCAAATTGAAAACTAATTCATCCTCTAGAGACATGTTATGTAATACACAACAAGCTCTAATAACATTTATAATATCACCAATATTTTTTAACTTGCAATGGAACAATTGCCAAAATTTCTGTTTTAATATACCAAAGCAGTGTTTAACAACATATCGGCAACTTGATAATCTTTGATTAAAAAGTCTTTGTCGACGTGTCAGATTTCCTTGGTCTTTAAATGGAGTAATCAAATGACGTGAACAACTAAAGGCACTATCTCCTAAAATCAAATAATCACCACATTTGTTGTGTAGTTCATTGAACAGAGGAGATCTTTGAAATACTCTAGAATCGTGAACTGACCCTGGAAAGCCAACAAAAACACTTCTGATTTTTCTTCTGTGATCACAAACCACTTGTAGCTGAAACAAAAATAACAATTAAAATTGGGATATCTACATAATTGAAATTAAGAGCAAATTCCTTACCTGAATTGAAAAATATTTTTTGCGATTGTAATATGAATCAGGATCCTCGGTAGGTTTGTCAATTCTAATATGGGAACCATCAATAATACCTATAACGCCAGGGAAATTTTTGTTTCGAAAGAATTGTTCAATTTCTTGTTTTTCTTGAAAATCTGGCCATTTTATTGTTTGAGGGGCTAAATTACTTAAAAAATAATTAAGCCTCCTATTAATTCTAAATAAACTGCTTATAGAGATGGAAAATCGGTCAGACACATCTCTAAAAGAAGCAGCCTCGTGTCCTGAGAACCATAAAAATAAGTACACTTGGTGTTTGGCACTGATTTTACCATTTCCTCCTGACTGAGGATTAAATACACTGCTTTTTTCATACTGCTCCGCAATAGTGTTTGCAACGTGTCGGCTCATTCGAAAATGTTCCATAAATTCACTTTCACTGAAATTCTCCACAGTGTTTTCAATATAATTTTCATTTTTCGGCCTCTTTCGGTCTTCAAACATTTCGAGCTCCAGATCATCATCAAAATTTACATCACTACTATCAGATGAACTTTCAAATGAATTAAATTCAAACAAATCCATTGTGAACGTTTCTTGACCAAACACGAAAAGTATAAACTTCAAATACACATGCTACATAAAGTTAGGTTGGAATTCAAGACTTGCTAGAAATGTTGGAAGAAAATTCGCAAACTTTTCAAGTAGCTGCCAACACGTTTTTAATGTTACCAACATCTGCTGGAACACAAATTTGACACTGCGCATACTCCAAGCTGCTTCCAACATTTCTGACAGCCTGCTGGAACAAGCCTGTTTATGAAAACGATTAACTAGTGGACATAATTTTAACTTACGGGGAGTGTTAACAAATTCAACTGCAGCATGTTGTTTGTATGCGGAAAGATTTCCTTTAAAAAATCATCCGGCTCAGCGGATATTTGTGAATACCTTCTAAAGTTTCATCGTTTTATCCCTTTTCGTGGGTGTGTAATGAGTGAATGCACGTCTCGTCCTTTTATAGCTCGAGGCTTATATAGCTATAGCTATAATATATTATTATTATTATTATAGCTAGCCCACTTAAGATAGCTGTTAATGCTGCTAAATCTAATGGCTGTTAAATCCAAAATTTAAATTTTACCTTTTCAATCTTTTCAAATCGTTGTTCAAGTCGTCCAACTCGTCTAGTTCGTCGTTTGTAAGATTGTCATGTCTTTCATTTATCTTAACTGACCCTTCAAGTCAGTGATATCGTATTGTCGATAGTATACGACAATACGATATTGTCCGTATCTTGTATTGCTCGGTTTAGAGGCTCAAAGGCATGTGGTAGTTTTCAGGTGTTTCTACATATTTCTGTGAACTTTTATACGGCCGATAAGATGTGTCCATGATTTAGAGTAGCTCTAAAAACATTGGAAATATAAATATTGTTTGATTCATTATCAAGATGAATTTTTTGTCTTAATAAAAGGTAGTGAAAAGACCACAAATTATTAAAATGTTTGTTTATGTTTTCCTCTTGTTAACTTTCCTCTTTCCTGTATAACTGAATGTGTTTAACATTTTGACGCATTTTAAAATCGATTAAAAAATTTAAGATATTAAGTTTTTTTCTTGAGAACCGCCTTCAGTTCAATTTAAGATGAGTAAAAATTCAGTTGTACTGTCGTTTTTATGTGAAAATGTTACTTTAAAGTCTTAAAAAAAATTGTTTTAGTATGTCTAACATTTTGACCCTGAATGTAGTTACTAAGCCGTACTAATAATTAGCTATTTTATTCATATTTTATTTAATGTCCATTAAAATTTTTTGAAGGTTTACAATAAAATCAATTTCTTACAGACAATCATTAGTCAGTAATCGACATGGCGTTGAATTGGATGTACAAGTAGTGCCTTTAAACGGATTCAGATATGATTTTAATACCAGATTAGAAAAGGGATGCTATTACTTAAACGTAAGTTGCAAATACGTACTATTTAAATATACACAGGTTATCTAAAAAATAATTTAGTTTATTTATGATCAGCTTGCCTTACAACACAGCATTTACACTAGTAATAAGCTTTTCAGGATAGTTCGAACCAGATCGGGCGAATAAGGTGGATTGTCAGGTGTCGCAATCATTTTTCGGGTTAACAATTAACGAATGTCAATTGTTCTGGTGCGAAAGCTTTGCACTTACGCTCAGCTGCTTTGACGTTCTAAGGGCATTTCAAAATACCAAAGAATAACAAAAATTACAAAAGTTGCTCAAAAGGTTTTTAGCCTAACAATGAAAAATTAACTTTCAATTTTTAGACTTAGGTGTCTTTCAAACTGCCGGCGACGCGAAGCCGTGCCGGGCGAGACGTAGCGAGTGCGTACGTTTTTCCTCGGAAGGTATGAAAAAATACCGCTGGAGGAAGCATGGATGGGGGGTATAGACATTTTCATTCTGCTATCTAAATTAATGTTATAAGTATATTTTCAAAATGGAATTAACATAAGATAATGTGTCTGGTGCTAGATTAAAATGTTCAAAAGTCCAAGACCATTTTGTTCGCGATCTAAAATGATGATCGCAATTTGCCTGTTTCCAGTAATAAAAGCGTTTTAGTTGAGAAGTTAGTTCTTGATAATTTGCTGACAGGGCGTTATACTGTCACGATTATTTCAAAATTTGCGTTAATTTTGTCATTTTTTCCTTTTTAGAAGTATCGCGAATGGTAATGATAAAAAATTGTGGGAATTAATAATGATAAATAAATGTTTACAAAAGAAACGACAACATATGAAATCACTCTATCTACCTATACAAAGTCCAGAATCTCTCACGCTTCCTTCAAAAAATTAGTCTGTTTTTCATCCCGATCTATTCCGCATACTTTTAATTATGCAAACTACATATTTTTACCCATAGAGTAGGTGCTTCTGGTAAACAGTCTGTTGGTGGAATATTTTCAAAAAATGTTCTTTAAAGAACCAACTTTTTAAAATTCCACATCACCGAGAATTGCCGTAAACAAATATACAACTTCCTTTCGTAATACCAGGATATTAAGCTAATCCCCTGGCCCCTTGGTTAATAATACTATATCCTAGAAAACAGCTGACCGAACCACAAATTGTATATAATTTTTGCGTGTCAAAAGCCAGAAGAGTTATGGAAAGCTCATTCGGAATTCTAACCACTAATCAGCTATTTTAGAATCGAAGTCAAAGAACTTCAAACATTAGCGAACAGCAGATATAACCTGAGAGCTAAAATAATGAAACATGTCTCCACTGAATATTTTTGGAATAACAGAAAATAACGAGTAAATTAATTCCACTCAATTATTCTTATAATGATTTAGTTAATAGTATTAATATGGTTAATATAATTGTATTATCTGAATTAACACATTTTATGTGTAATACAATATGAATTACGAAGTAAAAATTTGCAAAAATTGTACTATTCCAGAGTTGCATTCTTCTACCACTATTTTATTGAAATACCCCGATCGTGGTATTTCTTGTCAGACTGCTAAAATTAATATTTCTACATGTATTTTGAAAAAAAAAACAAATAACACTGAACGAGAAGACCATTGTGCAATGGTCAACCAATGGCGGACGATCGGCCGCCGAAAACCCTGTCCCATCAAACAAGTTTGTTTCAACTCGCATGGCTTGGCTTCACTCGGCCCGGCCTTCAATGTGAATAGCAACATGCTGTTTGATGCGTTTGTTTCTATAGCAAAACCGGACTCGCTTGCCGGCAGAGTGAAAGACATCACGCCGAACCTAGCGTGTCGGCGCGATTTAGTGTGAATAGACACATGCAAATTCAAGTGTTTGTTTCTAAAACGAAATCGGCTTCGAGTCGCTTGGCTTCGCATCGCCGGCAGTGGTGAAGACGCCTTACTTTCACTTTATTTTTCCTCCTACCCTCGCCCCACCTCTATCTCATATCTCCTCCCCAACCTCGTCTTCCCACTCATAACCTCATCTTCAACTTCTTCCCCACTTCCATCTCCCCTCCCATGCCCCACAACAAAATTGAGGAGGTACTATCCAAAGAAATATATATAAACTCAAAACCGTCAAACTATCTTTGTGTTGAAGAGTGCACATGACGAATATTATTTTAAGAATTATTTTAAGAGCAAAAATTCGATTTATTTTTAGATCACCTGTGTATGTTTGATAATCGTCAAAATAATATAAAATGTCTGTTATAGATATCATCGGAAAAATTTAAAAACCATAAAAATAAAATGGGATTTTTATGTAAAATTTCAAATAAGAGAAAGATAAATGTCGATCCAGTTAAATGTCGATCCAGTCGTGATGACTTACTGTAGCATTTTACATCCATATAAGGCATTTTCTATGGAAGATCCAACGAACCAATTAGAGCAATTTAAACAGCTTGATCCAGGTAACGTGAAAGAAAGTGGGCGATAAGTAACTGAATGGCTTGAATAGTTCGCACTATTTTCGACGTACTTATTTTCTAGAGTTGAGTTTTGGTGCTGCTTGTGAGTGGAAATTTAATTGTAAAGTTTTTCTCTTAGATTAGATATGTCTAACAAAGTCAATCAATTCAATTTATCAGGGATACCCTTAGAAAACGAAAGAAATGATTACACAGGCCTACAGGAAAGCAAAGTTTTGGTGCTCTAGGTTTTTAGAACTGATTTTAGCTATATCTAAATATGAAATCAGTTTCTCTCTATCTGCTCTACTTTTTTAGATAAATCTACTTATCTATCATTGTTTTTTTCACATACACCATTTTTTTACATTCACCAAATGCACATCAGATATCCTTGCGTCTTGTGTCTCTGGGATAGCAGAGACAAGCCACACTACAGGGTTAAAAAAGAGTGGTCTTAGAGAGAAAACGTGGAAGTTGGGGAAAGGAATGTCATTAACGACCCCTTAGTTTGACTAAAGAAAATCATCTTTCTTCCACTGCATATGAAGCTGGGCCTAATGAAGCAGTTTGTAAAGGCTCTTGATAAGAATGAATCATGCTTTGCTTACATAGCTAAAAAATGCCTCAGTTAAGTATGGAAAAAAAGCAGCAATATTTGACGGCCTACAAATAAAACAAAACTAATTAATTATCCTGCCTTCGTAAATTCGATGCATGAGGCTGTGGGAAAACGCTGGACTTCATTTGTTGCAGTCGTTGTTGTGCATTTAGACCGTTTTCCTTAAAATTTAGGAGCTAACAGTAAGCAACAAGGTGAAAGATTTCACCAGTATATTAGAACTATGAAGGATCGCTGCTAAGGAAGATGGGATACGCACAGGATAGCAGATTACTGCTGGAAAAGAAGCTTTTGAAGTGTTCAGTGGCTAGTTGGTTTAATCGATGACTTTTTCTCTATCTTTGTATATAATAATATTTATATAGTATAATAATAAAAATTCCCTATTTAGTCCTCTTGATTGATCCATGGACTTAACCAGTTATGTAACATATATTTCACTAAAATTTTATATCTTAGAAATTTGAGCGTCTAGGCAAAAATGAATGCCATATTTGAATTCAGGCCATCAAATTCGTATGAAATCAGCTCCAAATAGTCAAATTCTGCAGCTTGCGGAAAGAAAAGACGCGAAATGGCAAAAAATACAAGGCGACATTTGCGGAAGATCTGGAGGGATAGGGACTTAACATATAACATAAAGAAGCAGACACTAAAAATCTTAGTTTTTCCATTATTGATATATCCCGCGCAGACCTCATTGATTCCTTTGAATCTTGAAAAATATTGTTAGATCGATTTATTCTAGTCACAATTTGTAATATCTATCGGATCTAAAAAATGGGTGAATACATCGCGACTATGTGCACCATAAAAAGCTCTATGAGTTTGGGGCACAGAACACTGATTTTTCTAATAATTTTTGACAATTTACAAGTTTTGCTCTGATGTTAAATGTTCCATGATGATTTGCCAGACATTTGATATACCATGTTGATTTGACAGCGACCCCTATCGGGTTAGGACACACTAAAAGTATCACCTTTTACTTTGAAGGCAGCAACGTAGAATTATAATTTCTGTTAAATAAAAAATTACAAAAAATCAGTGTAATTACTCTACTGACACAACTCGCATTAGATGTCTTATCGACAATTGGGTTTTTGAATAAAAAATTAATATCGATTTTTTACTTTATTTTAAACTTCAAAATCATAAATAATATTGATAATCGATGCAAAAAATCTTTAAACAATTAATTATGAATGAATTAAAATTTACAAAATTAAAAAAATATTACGTGCCTGCGAATGCGCCCCGATTTGCTGCTGTGTTTGTGACGTCATTATAGTAAAGTGTTTTCACGTCAGTATTGTCAACGGTTTCTACTTGCTCATATACTGTCAAAATTATTGTAGGTTAAGTACAAAAAAAATATTAGTGGTTACTAATTTAGTTCAGTTCACAAAGGGTTGATATAGGCTAATTCTGATAATATACCTGCTGTAGATAATTTTATGGCCTTAGATTTATTATATTAAATTATATTTTTATTATAATAACTTGATGTTAACTTATAAAAACAACATTAAGTAAATTTATTTTTTCAACATAATTAGTTATTAATTTTTTTAAACTAATATTAATAAATTTATGTTGTTATTATAGGTGATTGTAAAATCACTAATGCTACAGTAATGATAGCAATAGTCTGTAAAAGGCAACATATTATGATTAATAAGTGAGAAACTCTCGTATTCTTCCAATGACGCATTCTATATGAATATGTAGAATTAGTTCGTTTGCCTCCTAAAACCTCAGATTGTGATAATTTTATACGAGAATTAACCGAAGGCGGTTTAATTAATTCTATATTTTTATTCTCAAGAAGTGAAACAATATTTTTTTGAATACACTGTTAAATATACATATAGCTTGTACAAAATTAAAACCGTTGCACGTCATTAAGCACGTGATCAAAATTTCGACTGCTGTGTTGCCAGATTGCGATTAAACATCATAACCTTACTTTACAATTTAACTTTAATAACTTGCCGACCGCGGTGGTCGGGTGGGTTAATAGCTCGCCTGGCAATCCAATGGTCCCGGGTTCGAATCCTGGTGGAGGCATGGATGTTTAGTGGTGTAGGGTGTGTTTGTCTGCCCATTTGGTGCATTTTATAATTTATAAAAATAAATGAGCTGGTTAATTGCCTTAGCAGCAGAGCCAAAAAAAAAACTTTAATAACAATTAAAAAAATTATCTCCAAATTACAAAGTAAGTTACAAACAAAATTATAATAAATGTTGAAAGTCTTGCAAGTGTCGTTGATTTAGTACCTCTAGGTAGATTCAGCACATGTAAAATGCTTCGTTCAAAAATCATCGACATTTTTTTATATTTGAATGGTTATTAAAATAAAAAGATTACATAATTATCAGTGATATTTATTGATATATAATATAAAAGTACTAAACAGAAAAAACAATGAAATATCTGCATGCATTTACTGTCATTAATCGGAATCTGAAAAGTACTGGCTGGAATCGCGGCTATCATTTGCAGTATTTTACACTTGGCTGTGGTACGTACTTTGCTACAATTCTTAATAATAGTTTTTAATAGTTCAATTTTAATCCTTTCGATCGAACAAGCTATATTATTATTAGTTAACAAATCTTGAATGGCAGCTTTAGTCCATGTCACGAATTGAACTTGTATCCAAAGTTGCAGTATTGGTTATCTTTTTTACAAAATTACGTTTTCTAGGCGATTTTAAAACTTCATTGTTTTTCACTTTTTGTGAAATAGTGCTAACAGTGGACATACACAACCATAAAGCTGCTGCAAGACGCTAAAAAAATATGACAAACTAAACATATCAAAGTATTAGCAATTAATTGCTAATACAATCGAGATTAAATCATCTGATGATGCGAACATGGTTAGCGAAACGTGCGTCGAGCAGTTAAAAAAATGATTTGGTGTTTAGTGGTAAATGTCTTCGAGATTAGCAATTAACTTAACTTAACATACCTCTTTAACAGCCGCAAATGGTAACAATGGACCATTGTTGTCTCGTTATTGTTCAAAATAGTGTATCAGAGATGCCACAAACTCTTGACATTGACTATTTAAATGATTTGACATTTTACAGGCGCGACTTAAGTTCTTAAAGAAACTGTTTTCGATCGCAAGGTAAAAATGAAAATAAACGTTTAGATACAAATGGGATAACCTCCAAACGTGTCAATAAATATCAATAAGACAAATTTTAAACTCGACAACGTCGTATATGCTGCCAACCGAACACAGCCGATAAATTTGAAATTTATTGAATACGTTCCATTTGATTCTTTTATTATTTAATTTTTGTAGTGGTATTTCTGCTTTACTTTAATAGCGTCATCGATAACGTGCAACGGTTTTAGTTTTGTACGGGCTATAATAAAACTTTCTTTTACAGTACGTTACAGTAGATTGTAATATGTAAACTACATTAATAATCAATTCAGAATAAAAACAATCACTACCCAAAATTATACACATATTTGCTTTTATAATAGTTTGATTATTTTTATTGAAATTTAGAATTCTTTTAAAACCACACTGATTCTTCAAACGACTACACTAAACTCTATTAAATATTAACAATAAAGAAGGCACCTAACCAATTTTTTTGAGTGGAAGACTTTTAGTCACAAATTTCTGTACTCTTTCATAAGTATAAGACTTTTCATAGATTACCTTCCAAATTGGTAGTCGAATTTTGTTCTTGTCTATTCGCACTTTCTTGAATATTATTATTCGTATCCTACAAAATAGACGATCGATCCTATAGGGCTTTCTCATCGTTACTACCCTCGGTTCTGTTGCTACATGTAGATGCTTTGCAGACACGCAGGAATATTCTTTCCAATAAATTTGGCAGATTAATTTGTTTTCCCTACATGAACTAAATTATATAAAGAAGTAAAAAAAAACGAATGCAGAAAACAAAAGGAACCCTAACCTAATTTCAATATTTCATTGTTACCTTTGAGCCTCCTTATCTTATGTAAAGATATATGAGCATAACGTCGAAAACAGCACCAAAAGCCTAAATAACAATTAAAAGCAAGTATATTTTCAAATCGCTCGCAAACCAATATATCGGTTAAACCTATAAAACAATGCCTAAGATCGATAAATTGTTTTATTTGCCCCAGATTTCGATTCTGTCCTTTGGAATTTCTTCTTCGGAAAGAGCGTGAAAGAAAATTTCGGCGTAACTTCCGAATTGTTCCGAGCTAACCCGATATTGGCTATATTGGCCTTCGTTACCACTGTGAGGTCATATACGTTCGGGTTTTTTTCGGGAACTGTCGGCGCGTCGTCGGTACTAGGTTTAAACATTTCTTTTCAATTTGATATAACTTTTTAATTATAAGGAAAAAAATTAAAATAAAAGCAGTTTTGTTATAAAACTTTAACCTTTAACTAAACATTTATGACAAAAAAATTATTCAAAACCCCAATTGTTTTGCGGGGTGGGACTGCTAAATCCACACCCAACCCCTTACATGGAGGAACGGGCACTCTTCTGTATGGGTTACCATACCTTAGTCGAGGGGTTTCGGTTTTTAGGCGCAGGGAATTTGCCCTTACTCTCCTCCGTTAGCTGTGTTACGCCCATCGCAATGTAGGTACTGCAGGGCCCAGGGCAAATCACGAGGACGTGAAGGTTGTGAAGGACGTAAAGACATGTGTACTTTGCTCATACATTTATTACATGCCAGGTGTTGGCATCAGAGACATCTTTTGAGATCATCACCAACCATTTGAGGTCTCTTTCAATAAAATACTGATATAAAACTTGTTCTTTTTTTGGTTATACAAATATTTTAAATTATACTCGGTCAGTTACTTATTACACTTTTTTCCAATTAATCAATATTGGTTTTCGAATATTTTTATAGGTGCTGCGTACTCAGTGATAGTATCCTTAACACTGGATGAAAGTCATATTGGCAATTATAAAATTCCGATTTATTTTTCTTTCCAAACTTTGAACACCGCCAATGATCAGATGCAGTCCTTTTCAATAGCAAGATCAATTGTAAGTATATTTTATGTTGATCACCCAAACTTGTTTAGATTAAAACGAAATAGTATTGAAATCATTAAGTATCGAGTATGATCTGTTTCATTTGCGCCATATTTCGCAGAACTGTCGAATCTTATTCGTTTTTGGCAGTGGTAGTGTTATCTACCTCACACGTGTAAAGTTTTTATGTTATGTTGTTATGACAGAAGTAATTTCAGCCCGGTAGTACTTGGGGGAAAAATGGTATTGTTAGGTATGTTTAATAAATGTTGTTAAGCAAAATGGCAGAAAATTACCAGTGATGTATAGGTCTCTCACAAACCTAGCGAGCGAAATCTGCCGGACCGAAGGCTTTCGTTCGATCTAACGAAAAAAAATTATGGGGGTTTGGGGGATCTTCATCCGAAGAAAAGTAATACTTTGCATTTGGTGGGATTGGAAGGGAGCCATACACCTTGAGCTTCTTCCGCGCAACCAAATCATCAACACCGACCTCTACACTTCACAATCGGATCAGCTCTAAGCATCGATTGAAGAAAGCTGGTTCAGCCACGCGTTTCAATCAGGACCCGGCAAAAAATTATTGAGTTTCAATTGGGTTGTTTCGCCTTATCCATCTTACTGACCGGCCATCGCACCCTTGGACTAACTGACTATTCCGCCTCCTCCAAAATTGCCTAAAAGGGAAATCTTTTAAAAAGGAAGAGGAGGTGAAAAACAACCTGTTGACATTTGTTGGTAATAAAGACAAAACCGCGGATAATCAAAACCGCGGTTAACGAGGAATTACTGTATGTGATATCATTGGAAGAGTGAAGGAATTGAAATGGAGGCGATGTGACCGATTGAGGTGAACTGATTGATCACAAAAGTTCACGAAGAAGACCGAAAACGCGAGGGACTAATGACATCATCAAGTATATTGGATACGAATGGCAGAGGCGATTTCAGGACCGTGCGAGTTGAAAGCCTGCTGCAGAGCCCTTCATCTTGCAATAGATTGACAATGGTTGAGTAATAATGATGATCGTTTTATGATGCGCTGAATAATTAACAATATTTTCTCCTAAATTCACACTGAGTTGTAATAATTGAATTTGTTTTTTACAATGTAAATTACAACAATTTCAGCGTTTTTTTTTTGAGGTGAATTTTGCTATAATAAAACTTTCACGTCTGCACTACAAAATCACAAATATCACGAATAAAATGGTGTCAAGACAAAATGTAAGCGTGATACTTGTCCCACCCTTTATTAAACATGAATACAATATAATTCTCTTTATTGCTAATAATTTTATTATTCTCTTTTAAATTTAGATCGTAGCGATTCATGATGATTTGGTTTTAGAAGAATCTATTAATGAGAAAAGTCCATTTAAAATGAAAATATGGGAAAAATGCAAAGTAATTAAACCCAAACATAAGTAAGCTATTATTCTTTTTTTAAATGATGTGTCGTAAGAGAAATATTATATATATATATATATATATATATATATATATATATATATATATATATATATATATATATATATATAACCAAACCATGTAAATCGAAAATATTTAGATGTTTTTATCATGTCGGAAAGATAACGCAACTTTTTAATTAAACAATTCGTTATTTTGCCAAAATGATCTGTTTTTGTTCAAAATACATCCATTCTGCATCAAAATGCAATCGGGTACGTTCATCCAATTCTAGCAGATATTTTTTTATATCGCTTTTAGGAATCGCGTAAATGACCTTCGTCGGGGCTTCTTGGACTTTTGCAATACTGCCATAAAACGTCTCTTTCATCGCCAGTTTAGTTTCGGAAACAGGAAATAGACACACGGATATAAATCAGGCCAATACCTGACACACAGGCTAGCTTTTTCGCCAAAAATTCACTAAAAGTTATTGGTCCTGTTAGATGATGTATTATCGTGCAACAAAAACTGACTGTCCGTTTCTTTCTTTCTTTCCGGTGCTCGCTACAAGTTTCATCATCAGTTACAATCGATTTCAAGAAAGTGCAGTTTCGTCTGGCTGTTTTAATAAGGCCCATGTTCATTTAAGGAGCAAATCACGTCTTTAATCGTATTTAATTTCTCCGCTATCCATCTCACAGTCGTATTCGTTTCGTAGGCGTATCATTTCACACACTTTTTCCACCAACTCATGGCGTTTTTTACCGGTATGACTTTGGTTCACCTTCCAAGGCATCACGACCGTCCTGGAATTGCTTATACCACTCGGAACTCACGTGTACGGGATAAGCAATCATCGCCATAAACTTTTTCCATCAATTCAAAGGTTTCTGTAAAAGTTTCACCGACCTTGAAACAAAATTTAATATTAGCTCCCTGTTCCATCGTGTTTATGTGACGAGGTGACAAAAGGTACTGTCACTTTAATGGCTATAACTTAACAATCCGTTGATTGATTCTAATGATGCCACTCTCTCGTTTTATTTTTTATTTGTTTCAATAAATGGTTCTAGTAGTCTTCTTTCAATTAAAAAAGTTTCGTTATTTTTCCGACATACAGTATATATACAGCGTTTCCCATAACGTATCTACACTATAGAGGAACTGGTGATAATAAAGATCAAAATGAGAGGATTTAGTTAATAAATGTGTTGGCAAATGTTAGTTATTAAAAAAGTTACAGGGTGTTGAATGTGAAAATAATTTTCGAAAAATTGAAATAATTTAAAAATGGTTGAATATACCAGGTTTAAAATCGGGGTAGTTTGAATAGAATTTGGTACTAGTTTGAGTCTAGTTTCTAGAGAGCGTTTGCTACCTACGTTGTGAGGAATTAAATCGCTCATATTTTTAACCCTATAAAGCTGGGAATATTTTTACTTCAAAATAGAGAAGAGTCATAATTCCCGTGTAAAAAAGGTACCCTTGGTCAATATCGATATATCACGCAATTTGCGAGATATTCGTGTTCAAATATTCCATTGCACATCTTGTCGATGGCAGAAAAATCTGCTGTATTAATGTCTGGGCTACGAGGTGGCCAAGGAAACTCACCACCCCGCACTACAACAGTAAAATGAAGTAGCCCCTCATCTTGCATGAACCATGTCTTGTCTTAAGTTTAGAGGTATACCGTCCAAAAGGTCTAATAAATCAAAAATTGATCTCCAATAAGTCTTTGTGGAAACTTAAATGTGCTGATTAAAAAATTGTCAATAATACCGCACCAAATGTTAATTGAAAATTCGGGCTGGAATGTTGCTCTCTTGGTGGATGTGGATTTTCTAGGACGTAATAATGATTATTTCGCCAGTTAAAAATTCCGCATCTGGTAAAAGTTGTCTTGTCAGCAAACAATATATTTTTCAGAAACACGGGGTCTTCGGTTTTTTTAATGTACCAGATGTTGACAAAATTCTGATCTAGCCGGTAAAAATGGTAGGGAAACCATTTTTCTTAAGGAGAACGCTTGAAATGGTAGATTTGCTAATTCCTGTAGATGCCTCCAAATGCCTAGTGCTTAGTTCAGGATTTTCCGCGATACTAACCAAAATGTCCTCTTTTTGTTCTACCGTTATATGTTTCGGTCGTCCACCAGGATTGTTATAATAAAACGAACCTGATTCGCCTAACTAAATTATTTGAAGAATCTGTCTATCTGGGTTCATGCTGATTGGATAGAGCTCTTCATGCCTTCTAACTACAGTGCGACTATTGTAATTTACTTGCGCATAAACGCAGAGCATATCCCTTAAATCATGGTTAGGAAAGTCTGGGCATATTTTACAAATTATTTAATACCAAATCAAAATTGGAGAAACTTGTTTCCACCTTCGTTTAATAGGAGAGATAGAAAACAATGATAGTTGTCATCGATACGTAATAATTTGTACACACCATTCAAGGCACACTTTGTGAATTGTATATTTTTCAGCCATGGAATATTCGAAGACGAATATCTTGCAAACGGCGTGAGGGAACCTTTTTCACGTGGAAATTATAACTCTTCTCTATTTTGAAGTCAAAATATTCCCAGCTTTATAGGGTAAAAAATATGAGGAAGTTAATTCTTCACAAAGTAGGTAGCCAGCGCCCTGTAGGAACTATGCTCAAGCCAGTACCATACGTATTCGGATTTGTTGCCTTTGAAAACCCAACCACCCGATTTTGAACCTGATATCTTCAACCGTTTTTAAATTATCTCAATTTGTCGAAAATTTCAACATTTGCCAACATATTTATTGACTAAATTCTGTTATTTTAATCTCTACTATCACTAGTTGCTCTGTGGGGGATAAGTTATGGGACACCCTGTATAAGGTCCGGGATTAAAATATATGATACCCCATGTTTTTACATATTTTTTTACGTTATTCTTCTTTTACGTTATTCTATATTATTGATCTCTTGTATATTATAAAAAGATTGACTAAAAAAACAGCATATTTCAGTTTATCTGCAATATAGATTAGTACCTATGAAATATTTACAAATATTAATTATACCTTAAGACAAAAATATAGGACACTTGTTATCTTTTTGTTTTATAAATACGACGTGCGATTTTGGTCTCTGAGACGTGTCTCAGGTTGTCTACGTAGACATGTCTATAGACCAATCCTCGTCTACGGGCCTATTGCGAGACCAAAAATCGCAGATCTAAAATGGGAGACCGCATGCAACGTTAGACATGTTGCACAACCAGGGCCTTATATTCCCGTATACCAAAATGCGTCCTGTTTGGGCATGACGTCACTCGTTGAGTAAAATTCAAATATCTTCGTTGTTAGACTTTGAAATACAATTTAAATACTTTATCAGTGTGGCCAACACATTACAAAATTGTATATAACAGACACGTACAATTTTATTTGAAATTAAAGACACCATTTACCGAACAAAACAACTTCGAATAGTTTTTATTTACCGACAGAAACATTTCGTTTTATAGATTAATATTATTTATTACGAGTATTTGAAATGTATATAAACAAATCATTTTTTTCTCAGTTTAAAAATGTATGTAACACATACTATACATTGGTTATATAAAATTGCAATATGCAATTTGAAACTTTTGTAAATATTGGTTTTTAAATGTAATATCCAGCTAAATTTGATATTTTTGTCACAAATAAAATATTCATTATTCAACACACATCTAACCATATTTTATATTGGTATTAAAAATCCCGTTTTGTTTCCTAAATTTAAAATTGTACATATTTTAGTTTAAATCATCTTTCTTTTACCTAATTTTACATTCGCGATCGAAAATATAGTTTTTTTTGCTTTTTCTGGGCATTCAGTGTGGCTACTTCTAAACATCAAATTTTTCAAATAATTTTTGGTCAAGGATTCTCCATTAACAGACTTAAAAATTTGTTCAAGCTGTTTCATTTGTGAAAGAAAGTCTTCAGAAGGTTTGTGTAAACCTCCTTCACTTAAATGATCAGTCCAGGTATATTTCGACGTGCTGGGTCTTTCAAAACTGGAATCATTTAACTTCAAACATATACATCCAGCTAAATGTTCGAACCCATCATATTCAAGTTCATGAAGATCCTCGTCAATATCTCCTTCATGAGCACTGTTCAACATAAGTGGGTCATTTTTGGAGTCGAATTTCTTGATCATTGAATTGCTTATTGGCAAATCTGGGGTATAAACATGGAATATTAGAAATATTACTACCATCACCATCATTATTATTTCTACCACCATCCCAACATCTAATCAAGCATAAATAAATAAAACACCCTACTTTTTAAAGCAAACAAATTTATAAACATGATTCAATGTTTTTCGGTTTAATTTCTATTTCAATAATTTTTCTCTTGTGATAATTACCTGGTCAATAACTGTTCATTGTTGTTTTCGATACTGGTGATTGTTCGATACTGGAGTACTGGTGATTGTTCATTCGATACTGGTTTTTAGAACTAAATGCCAGATTTTAAGTACAACATCAACCTTCAATCCTCGGTAACTTTTTAGTGTGTAATTTAACAATTTACTTTGAAGATTTTCCTTGAAATCGCTATTTAAAAAATGTTTCGAACAAATACCAGCCCTTTTCAGGTTAAATTTATCCTGTCTTTTTGTGACATGAATCCACTTCTTACACGCAACTTCATTCTTGGGAAAATGAAAAAACTTCATATCACACGGGTTCTTTTTCGACTTATTGTTGGAGTTATATCCAAATACAGCACAACGCATTGTTATTATTGAATATTTTAGATTAACGCCACGCAAACGCCGTATATAAACTTCTAGTAAACTTGTTATATGTCAAAACTATGATGTTCAAATTTTACTCAATAGATGACGTATTCCCGTCAACAAAGCTCCGCCCACCATGCGCAATATCTTACCTTAGTATTTATTATACTGTGTTGCGCAACATTTTGACAGTGTGGACGTCACTCGGCGTCTAGAGGCGAGACACGTCCCAGTCTTGTCTCCAGCTACCGAGTGCTGTGGTTCGGCTGTTTACAGTTATTTAATTGCATATTGTTTTAATTATTACATTACATATTGTTTACATGTTGTTATATGTTGCATTATTATATATTGTTTTAATGATGAGATAATCGCTTCGCAAACCTCTGGTACCATTTTCGATATTGCCTGCTTAGATATTCTGAAGGAAGAGTATATGAGGCTCGTGAATGAGTCTCCACTTGCTAGGAAACGCAATGTGACTGCAAGTCAAAGAAAAGCTGAGATGGTTTCTCTACATTTTGTATCTTGTGTAATGATACGACAAAAAATAAAAGGATTTTTTTTTAATAGACATATGATATAGAAATAGATATACATATCTCCCTATAATTAACCGGGATGGCGTAACTGTAGTTGCTCTGCTCCTGGGCGACTAGTTGGATACATGAGTTTGACGAGCATGGTGGTGACTTCCAAGTATTGCAGCTTTAACTACCTGAAATAAAAGTAACCCTGAACACTCCGAATCCATCGAACTATTATCTGTTTACTATATGTTACTTTAGATTCATCAGATCGATACAAATCATATATTACTACGAGGCTATTGACATACTCAATGAGAGATACTCGTTACCATATCAGTTATATTAGCCATGATAGCAGTCAACATAAATTCAAATAGATATTCTCTATATCACTCAAACTATGATACTATTATCGGCCAATAATCAAATATCAAACTGGGTACTGTTCCTAACACTGATGGGAAAAACGCACAACAATGCCAGCTTCGGGTTTGAACGGGGTATCAAGGGAAAAACGCTCGAGATACCCATCCATAGAGCTAACAAAACAAAACATAATGGATATCCAATCACTCTCTGCGGTGTAACCTCTAGTACTGAGTTATGCAATGGGTACAAAGGGAAAAACGAGCGATGTACCCGCTCCAGATACTAGAAAATCAAAACAGCATTTACCCACTTCATGGTATTGAAGGGAAAAACGCGCGACAATACCATGGATATCTCTCGCAATTAATTTATAAATCATATGAATATGCTGATGTCACTATTCAACTCATGTTTGGATATTCACTTAAATAGACATCATTCAATACTAATCAGAACATTAAATTCGAAATAATGGAGGTAATATAGCTTTAAATTTATCTCAAAACTAATATAAATCGATAGAAACCAAAGTGTTCAGTGACAAACTTACACCTAATTAAAGTTAATAGAAAACAAAGTGTTTAGTGGTACACTCGCTTACATAGTAATCATTGAATATCAATGAAAACATTAAATAGAAATAATAAAGATAATAGAGCTTTATATACATTTCAAAACTAATATAGATGGAAACCAAAGTGTTCAATGACAAACTGACAACTTATAAAAGTTAATAGATGACAAAGTGATACACTCACCCTTGGGATTATCCGGGAACGACACGACACTACACTTGTTCACAGTATAAATGAAAATTTTGGTATGCCCCACCATTATCGCACATTTGGCGGTTAACTACCCTTAAATATTGTCTAAGCTTTTAGATAGAATCAGTGAACGCATTGAATGTAAACAAAATAACACAACCCAGTGTAGTAACTCTTTAAGCGGAAAAATAAAATACAATCGACATCCGAAAAAAGTGATAAAACTATCGTTTTGCCTGAGAATGAACAAGAGACCGGAAGATGTAAATTGAACAAACATATTTCTTATATTTGTATGCTAAAAGACTTTCTAAACAAGCGATAGACCTGTTTTATTTGAGATGAAACCGATGTCTAAAAAATATGTATAAAACAAAAATATTTTTTATGCTTGCTTCATTATTATCCCTCCAACCATCAGAAGCAAATCTTCAAAATCAGTAGGCGTTAGCCGGGTGAAATTCCGAAAACCCATGGCGTCTTCCAGTCTTAATTTATTTAAAATGCATTACCGAACCTAGGTCCTTCTGCGACCACTTCGCACGTCCACCAACGTTTACGTTTTCGCGTTCTTTCACATGTAATTAGCATTAAGCAGACACTCATTGCACATAAAACAACGTCCTCCATGGCGCACTGCGAAGATGAGACTGAGAATTCACATCGTAGTGTGGACGATAGACGAGACAAAGAACGGTGTCTTTAGACGGTCTATAGACAAATCGCGAAACATGGTCTGCTAGTCTGTACTAGGCTTAAGTATATCAGGTTACTAAATACAAGGCTTGAATAATATAGAACAAAAGTTTAAAAATCACAAGAACAGGGGTGTCCTATCTTTTCGTTCAGGGTCTATTTTTATTTTTATATTTTTAATTTTAGCTTTCCAAGGACGCCAGATCAATTTCCAATTCCAGAGCGGTACAAGCGAGCTTTATTGTTTGGCCTGAATAAAGATGCAAATGGAGTGTTAGAGGAGATCTTGTAAGCCTTTATGTTTTCTTTTTAGCTTTTATTATATTGATTTTGGCCTTTGTATTTTCTCTATGTTTTCATCTATGACAATATTAAATAGGAGAGGGCTTAAATAGTCTCCCTGCCCTATTCTTTGTATGTCTTCAATTGTCTTGATTAGATCTAACGGGATGTTCATGTTATACAGGGTCCGGCTGGGAGGTATGGAGTTTTTGAAAAAAATGACACTTATTTTTAAATGGAGATTAAAATTTATTGCTTTTATGAATTAGTATATTGCCATTAAAATTTACATAACCCAGTCAGGTGCGAAAAATCACATCAGTTATCTTTTCAATTTCTCGCCTTACCTCTCTGCCGTACCCAATACTTAAGTGTTTTAACTCTTGAAACTCTTTCCGAAACCATAACGCGCGAAAAGAGTATGGACTCGTAAGTATGGAAGTAAATACTCGAAAGGAGTATGGACGATTTTACTAGCCGTCTACAAGAAGGCCTCGACAAAAAATGGACGCTACCTAACTTATGTGATTTTTCTCACCTGACTGTGTTATGTATATTTTAATTGCAATATACCACTATTGTATAAAAGCAATCAATTTTGATATTCGTTTAAAAATAAGTGTGTATCTCACTGCCGGACTCTGTATACTCTGTAACTGGTGGATAAAGTCTTAACAATGGTTAAACTAATAACAAAACAACAGAAAGTTAAATGTGGTAGGAATATATGTGCCCGAAAACTGTAAACCAGACAGACAGGTCAATTTTTCTATTGGAACCTTCGGTGTGAAACACTAAACTCAAAGATTTACCACCACTAAACACCGAATCACTTTTTTAAAGTTCTCGGTGCACGTTTCACTAACCATGTTAGCATCACCAGGAGATGATTTAATCTTAGATTAGACAACTATCAAAAAGTGATTCGGTGTTTAGTGGTAAATCTCTTTGAGTTTAGTCAGACAGAAAAATTCTACAAAGAACTCCAGAAAGTATATATTACTTGTACTGTATACTACTCGTACTCTGTTAAAAGTTTTTTCAAGACTGTCAGGCACATGTAAGCCGGAATGTTGTACTCTAGGGACTACGGCATCAGTACACGAGTGTCCATTTCTAAACCCTTCTTGCTGTTCTTCCAGTACAGTATTTTTTCGTTAATTTTTGCTATTATCATTGTTAATTTCAATGCACAGTTTTATGTCTTTATAGTTATTGGGATCTTTCTTTTCTCTTTGTGTATTAGTATAACCATCGCCGTTCTCCATTCGTCCGGGATTCTATTCGATCTGCTGATTATTTGCTGATTATTTTTCTACCTTTGGTGTGAAACACTAAACTCAAAGAGATTTACCACCACTAAACACCGATCATTTTTTTAAAGTTCTCGATGCACGTTGCACTAACCATGTTAACGTCGTCAGGAGATGATCTTAGATTAGACAACTTTCAAAAAGTGATTCGGTGTTTAGTAAATCTCTTTGAGTTTAGTCAGATAGAAAAATTCTACGGAGAACTTCAGAAAGTATATACTACTTGTACTATATACTACTCGTACTCTGTTAAAGGCTTTCTTCAAGACTGTCAGGCACAGGTAAGCGGGAATGTTGTACTCTAAGGACTACGGCATCGATACACGAGTGTCCATTTCTAACCCTTGTTGGTCTTCTTCCAGTCCAGTATTTTTTCGTTAATTTTTGCTATTATCATTGTTAATTTCAATGCACAGTTTTATGTCTTTATAGTTATTGGGATCTTTCTTTTCTCTTTGTGTATTAGTATAACCATCGCCGTTCTCCATTCGTCCGGGATTCTATTCGATCTGCTGATTATTTGTATGAGTGTTTGAAGCTGCTCAACCAGAGAGTATCCTCAATATTTCAATAGCTCATCCGCTATCTCGCCTTGACCAGGGGATTTACGATTTTTAAGTTTTCCCAGAGATCAGTTTTCCCTATCAGATTATCTTCCGTTATAGTTGTTTCTGCATTTGTTGATCAATTTTTTTCTACCTTTGGTGTGAAACGCTAAACTCAAGGAGATTTACCACCACTAAACACCGAATCACTTTTTTAAAATTTTCGATGCACGTTGCGCTAACCATGTTAACATCATCAGGAGATGATTTAATCTTAGATTAGACAACTTTCAAAAAGTGATTCGGTGTTTAGTGGTAAATCTCTTTGAGTTTAGTCAGACAGAAAAATTCTACGGAGAACTTCAGAAAATATATACTACTTGTACTATATACTACTCGTACTCTGTTAAAGGCTTTCTTCAAGACTGTCAGGCACAGGTAAGCGGGAATGTTGTACTCTAAGGACTACGGCATCGATACACGAGTGTCCATTTCTAACCCTTGTTGGTCTTCTTCCAGTCCAGTATTTTTTCGTTAATTTTTGTTATTATCATTGTTAATTTCAATGCACAGTTTTATGTCTTTATAGTTATTGGGATCTTTCTTTTCTCTTTGTGTATTAGTATAACTATCGCCGTTCTCCATTCGTCCGGGATTCTATTCGATCTGCTGATTATTTGTATGAGTGTTTGAAGCTGCTCAACCAGATAGTATCCTCAATATTTCAATAGCTCATCCGCTATCTCGTCTTGACCAGGGGATTTACGATTTTAAGTTTTCCCAGAAATCAGTTTTCCTTATCAGATTTTCCTCCGTTATAGAGGTTTCTTCATTTGTTGTTATATCTCATACTCGTGGCGTTGTGGTGCCCTATTCTCTTTTATATAATTATAAGATATTGTACCCATGTTTCTTTATTTACATGTGTATATATCCATCAGCTCGTTTCATTTCTTTTCTGTCGTATGAATCTCCACATCTGTTTTTACTGACCATAGAAGTCTGATTCTATGTGTGTATATTCTTTTCTGTGTGTCCTTCCCAATAATGTGTTTTTGTTTTTCTTACTAGTTATAATAATATAATGGATTATATATGGATTCCTGTTCTAATTCTTTTATATTCTTGATAATCTTCATCTGTTTTTATGGGATTTACTCCCAGCTACTGTCTATGCTATCGTTGTCGTTTATTTCATTCATCCTAATTTTGTCTTGCAGCCTTCTTCGGTATAGGTCTCTTGTTCATTCTTCCTTATATACTTTCTATTCTTAGTTTTGTTTCCATTTCCTTCGTTTGATGTTGCTTGGTGTTTCCTATATTCTATCTTAGTCACGTTATTTTTTATCAAGTTATGATCGCTTTCTATGTTTGGTGATGACAGACTTCTCACATCTAATATATGTTGGTGTATTTCTCTGTTTGTAAGAACGTAATCTATCATTGATCTATTACCCCTAGTATTCTCAAATGTATATTTATATTGTTCTTTATTATTAAAGAATATATTATTTATTCTTAATTCATTTGTAGCACCAAAGTTTGTTATCAATACCCCGTTGTCATTTCTGTTTTACTCCTGGCATTATCTCACTTCCGACTCTCGCATTATAGTCTCCCTTTATTATTATAGGTTCTCCAATGGATATTTTGCCTATCACTTTCTGGAGTTCTTCGTAGAATTTTTCCCTGTCTTTGTCTGGTTTACAATTCTCGGGTGCATATATTCCTACCATATTTATCTTTCTGTTGTTTGTTATTAGTTTGACCATTATTATTATTTCCGATATATACTGAAACTTCACTAATAGGTTTGTATATTTCTCTCTTATCATCAGGGCTACTCTTTTAGCTCGCCGATCCTTCGCCACACCACTGTCAAACAGAATACATTCTCCCAGTATTATCTGTCCTTTTTCCCTTCTTGGCTTTCTGTAAAGCGCATATGTCTATTTTGTTCTCTTATTTCCTTTTTCAACTTCTTGGTCTCTTTCGTTTAATGATTTTATATTGCAGGTTGCAAACCTTAATATATCCTTCCTTTTCCATTCTCTTAACCTGATTCTTGCGTATGTCGTCAACATTAAATTTGTCCAATTCCGATGCAGGACTTTAGTTCTGTGAGCGTTTTTGGTTTTTCCCTACGTAGGTTGCTAGCCTGATCTGGTGGTCTCTCCTTTTTTATCCGGGCTTTGAACCAGCAGGTCACTGAGCTACTCAATTCACTCAGAGACCTACAGGCGGAGTTCAGGCACTACCATACACTGAAATATTTTGAATCGTCATTTTGAAATAACATTCTTTGTTCGTGGCGATCATCTCAACTAGTCAGTTCAGGCGATGTCACATCGATTTTGACTGATGTATGGTTCTTAATTTGATGATTCTTAAGTGAATGAAGTGATTCTTATTTTTAAAAAATGGTTTTATCAATGTTCATTAATTTATTTGTTAAGTAATAACCAATTAATATTTACCAAATTTGATTTTGCACAGATTTGCTTGAAGTTCGAAATTATTCGTATTATAGCTTTTCGATTGGTGATTTAAGGGGTAACACTACTATAATAAGCTAAAAAGGGGCTTGAAAGTTAAGGTAATAAGATAATAATATTTCAGATAGTTATATATTTAAGGTAGGTATATTTTATAGGTAGGCATATATTTAAGTATAATACAAAAAATTGTTATCAAAAAATATTCAAAAATGGCGACACCGGAGCCATTCTCGCGAGACATGCCGAATTTAAGGCGCTCTGCGGCACGCAGTGTAATTGGTGCAAATTTGAATCTGGAAAAAAATCACTTAATCTACAAGTTTATAGCTAGTGAAATGCGTAAGTGATTTTGAACATAATTATTTTTGTGTGATTAGCGAGTATCTGAATAAAAAACGTACAATTTTTTACAAAAAAAGGGCAATGTCTGAATGATTGTGGCGTGTTCATATATATTTTTCTTTTTTTGGCTTTTTCGCCACGATCTAAAACTCAAAAAATATCTGTTCTTATAACCTTACATAAGAAGAGATATTTTTTGAGTTTTAGATCGTGGCGAAAAATCCCAAAAAAAAAAACAACAAAAAAGGGCAATTATTTGTTAATAGATAATATTTAAATTAACTTATCGAAAATTCCGTACGGATTTTAGAACGGTACAGATTAGAAATATGTCAGAACCCTTTCAACGTGTTCGGGAAATCAATTCATCTCTTGAAGCATTCGGTGTGAAACTCGAAGAGATTTACCACTAAACACCAAATCACTTTTTTAAACTTCCCGACACACGTTTCGCTAACCATGTTAACATCATCAAGAGATGATTTTGATATATATATATATATATATATATATATATATATATATATATATATATATATTATTATTATTATTATTATTCACGTATGGGCCCGGGTGGACCACGCGAAGTACGATTAAAGGCGTTTGTTGTTGTTAGCCTTCCTTTGCGCCCATACTAATTTCATTCTTTCGCTATGAGCTTTTTTTCTTTCGTCAGACCAAGTTGTTCCAGTCTTCCTACATTTTTCTCTCTGGCCAACCTTCCAAACGTCAACCTTGTGTCGGAAACAGCCTCTATCCTGAATTTCACTTTGTGTAATATTTGCTGATCTTAGGTCCTCTTTAATTGCAGCAATCCATTTAATTATTTCTACTTTAGCTCTACTCCTATTTTCATAAAATTCGACTATTTGTCTAGTTAGCCTATTTGGATTCATCCGTTTTATGTGCCCGTAAAACTTAAGTCTTCTTTTTCTCATATCGCTATGTATATCTGTGCATTGTTTGATTTCTTGGTTTTCTCGAAGTCGGTATGTTGTTGTATTTATTTGTTTGGGGCCTAGGATTTTTCTTATGATTTTTCTTTCCTTCTTTTCAATGTCCTCGATGTCTCTCTTTCTATTCAAAATGAGCGTTTCTGCCCCATATAGACATTCTGGCTTAATAACTGTGTTATAATGTCTCAGTTTTGTGTTTTTAGATAGGCATTTTTTGTTATAAATATTTTGTGTAAGTCTCAATGCCGTTTCCATTTTTTGACATCTACTCTTATTGGCCGCTTTTTCCAACCCATTATTATTATTATTATTATTATTATTCTGCTCATCATTACTGTAGAATCTCAGCTGATGCTGGCCGACACTCCAATGCCAAGATGAAAAAGCAATTCAGCTCCTCTCACCCTAGCATAATATCTTACGAACAATGTGATCTACCCTTATTGGCCGCTTTTTCCAACCCATTTTCCATGATTATTTCACCCAAATATTTGAATTGAGAGACTCGTCTGATGTTACCATATTTTGTTTTTAGAAATGGTGTTCTTAGTCTGTTACAGGTCATGTATTGTGTCTTTTCAAAGGAAATTTGGAGTCCTACCTTTTCTGCTGTTTCTTTTAGAATTTCAATCTGTTTCTGTGCCGTTAATAAACGCCAGACAATCAATTTTGATGTTGGTTCTCCCCAGTTTAATGAGCTGGTCAATATTCAGGGCCAACTTTTTTTCACGCCACTCCTGTATTACTTTTTCTAGAACACAGTTAAATAAGAGTGGCGAGAGTCCATCCCCTTGTCTCACTCCAGTTTTAATTTCGAAGGGCTCTGAGATGTCACCCATGAATTTAACTTTTGACCTTGTGTTAGTTAATGTTGCTTTAATAATTGCCAGCGTTTTCAGATCTAGTCCTTGTTCTTTCAGGATTTGGAATAAAGATTCGCGGTCAATAGAATCATATGCTTTTTTGAAATCTACAAATGTACAGACGAGATTTTTATTGTACAGTTTTTGATGTCTTAGGATCAACTTTAGATTCAGGATCTGTTCAGGGCAGGATCTGCCCGGTCGAAAACCTGCTTGATATTCACCAATTTTAGGTTCCAACTGTCCTTGTGCTCTGTCTAGTAGACATTGAGATAGAATCTTGTAACAAACTGGGAGAAGAGATATCCCTCTATAGTTGTTTACATCCGTTCTATCTCCTTTCTTGTGTAGTGGATGGATTAGAGCATCTTTCCAATTTTCCGGAATCCGTTCGGTTCGCCAAACTTCTTGTAGAATTTTGGTTATTTCCTTGATTGTGCCTGGACCAGCGGATTTCAAAAGTTCAGCAGTGATTCCATCTTCACCAGAAGCTTTGTTATTTTTAAGCCGCTTGATTTGCCTAATTATTTAATCTTCATTCGGTGGTAATGAATCTGGGTTTGTTTGTTTAGGGTTTAGTGTTAGTAATTTGTTTAAAGACTCAGGACAGTTTAGTATTTGTTCAAAATATTTCGCAAGTTCTTTGCAATTGTCTTGGTTATTTAGAGCTAATTGTCCGTTTTCCTTTTGGAAGCAAAGACTTTGGGGTTGATAGCCTGTTAATTTAGTTTTAAATTTTTTGTAAAAGTTTCGGGTGTTATTTTTTTGGAAATCTTTTTTTCTATTTCATTAAGTTGATTGTTTTCATATTTTCTTTTAGTTTGTCTAATTAGCTTCGATGTTTCTTTTCTTACTTCCAAAAAGATGCTATAATTTATTGCTGTTTTTTGACTATTCCAATCTTTGAATGCTTTACTTCGGCTTAATACTGCTTGCTCGCAAACTTCATCCCACCATGGATGTTTTCTACGTTTTTGTAAAGGGACCAACTTTAAGGCTGTTTTAATAATTTTTTGTTTCAATTCTTGCCAGTTCTGTGCTGGTTGTTTATGAAGCTCTTCTGTTTCGGGCTGGTTTTATTTTCGTTGGGTCGAACTTTGGTATTAGCAGTCTCTTTTGAATAAGTTTTCGAGGTTTTAAGCTAAGTTTGATTCTAGTCAAGTAGTGATCCGTGTCTATGTTAGCTCCTTTCCTGACTTGAACATTCAAAATCTCTTTATAATTGGGGTACCAAATGGCAACATGGTCAATTTGAAATTTACCTATGTACGTTTTAGGGCACCTCCAGGTCTTCTGTTTTGTTATTTTCTTCTTAAAATGTGTTGACATTATTTTTAGATTAAACTGCGAACATAGTTCAACCAATCTTCTACCATTATTTTTAGTCCATTTATGAGCGGGAAAACTGCCGACTGTTTTCCTGTACTTTTTTTCTTTCCCTAGTTGGGCGTTGAAATCACCCAATAGGATTTTTACATGGTTAGAGGGAATTTTAGAGATAGTCTTTTCCAGAATTTCCCAGGACTTATTTACTTTTTCAGGATTAGATTTATTTTCTTCGTTAACTGGGAGGTGTGCATTGATTAATGTATAGTTTTTGTTAGCTCACTTGAGGGATAGTGTCATAAGTCGATTATTTACTGGCTGGACATTAGTTATAGAACCAAGAATGTTTCTTGAGATAGCGAAAGCAACACCGAGATGTGGTGTATTTTTGAGTATTCTTTTGTCAGTTTTACTTTTAAAAAGTCTGTAGTTGCCGAATTCTAAGGTGTTATCATCTGTCAATCTGGTTTCTTGCAAAGCTAAAATTTGGATTTTTTGCTGATTCAATGTTCGCCCCAATTCGTGTAGTTTTCCTGGACGCAGGAGATAATTGATATTTACCGTTCCAAAGAAAGTTTTTGTTTTCGGTTTCAGACGTTGGCCAGAGGTCTCCGACTCCCTCTGAAAGATTTTGCGTTTAAGCCCGGACGCCCCAGAATCCGAAAGTCCGGTTGTACCAGCAAAGCTGGCAGAGGATTGTCTACCTCCTGGGGTAATTTTGTAATTACTAGAACGCTTCATCTTGTACTTTGAATTAATTGTTTGAACCATGACGGTTCAGAGGTTAAGACTGAAGGGGTTAGTTCCAGAATTTAAATATCAGCCGCACCACTGGTGAACAGACGCTGACCACTCAACCGCTTGATACAAGTCAGACGCTAATTGGATTTAGTTTTTTTTTGCCTTGGTTCGGGGCTGCTTATTTTGAGATATTCGCAGCTGTCCATTAATATCTAATGGAACTTTCACCATCCACCACCCGTGACCCGTCCAGTACCTTAGGCGAGGTATACTATATATATATATATATATATATATATATATATATATATATATATATATATATATATATATATATATATAACATTGAATCATCTGATAATGATGATTTTTTCTTCAATATTTTATCAATTGACGAAGCTTCTTTCTCATCAGGAATGTGATGGTGGACAACATTTAACTTAATAAAACAACTAATCATGTTTGTCTTCATGTGATGTGAATCGAAAACGTATTACGGTGTGAAGAAGTAGTGCTGGTAATTTCAACTTTGATATTAAACAACATTAACACAGGTCTACAGTGGATTTAGTATCGAAAAGACTAAAACTGTTTTTGAATATGCTCGTTATACTGGTTCTAACGGTACATATTTTTTTTTTAAATGTACGTGTAGTTTTAGAGATATGATAGGTGTCGAAAAAATACGATTATTTCATATATCATTGAACATGGAGAAAGCTTCTTTTTCGTGATTTCTTCGTGATTTCGTGAGTGCCTGAATCTATGATACTCCAACAGTAATCGGCCATCATGTGTTCATCCTATCGACCCTGGTACATTTCTTCCAGATTTTTTAGGTCCTGATGAAACCCCCCTCTTTGTTCCCCGCTGTAAAAGCCAAGGAGGTTGCCTTAAAAATGTGTCCAAATCATAATTGAGGTATTGTAGCGGCAATTATTTGTTAATAAATAACGTTTAAATTAACTTATCGAAAATTCCGTACGTATTTCACGTCAAAGGGTTATGAAAAGAATGAAAATTGTTAGAGTTATATTACGTGCTGTTTTGAAATGTGTTATAGACATGAGAAAATGAAAAATCTGACTCCGAATTTTTTACCATTAATCTGCTATCCCAGGACTATAAAGCTGCCCTTCTATATTTAAATATTCTTCCTCATTTTTTTACTCGAACATTTTTTGTTAGAACGTGCCTCGTTCGCTGCATCTGTCAAATACGTCTCGGCGTGCTTGATCCGCTTAATATCGGCTTCTAGAAAAAAATTGTATGATTGGACACCAATATCCATCTCCAAAACTTTCATAATTCGAAGAATATTGGTCAGACCGTCATTAAAAGTGCACACAGCAATATCAGTCCCTATATTGAAGACTTTTTTGCCACTTGAGATTTTGGAGCCAATTTCCAAACAGTAGCATTGAAACTTTCATTGCTATTTTGCGTGTAGCCTCCCCAGCAACGGTTTAGCAACTCGTCTCGGCTCAGGTCCTCATAAATCGGTTTGATGGCTTTAAACACTTTCTTAATAAGTGGTGGGTTATGGTGGAAGATGTCCAAGGAATCTGAGCACTTCTCGTGCTGCCGATTTTTGTCGGTTGATAATGAAATCAAAAGGTCGCCCAGATTTAATTTTTCGTGTTTTCCAAAAAGTACGGATTCCGTTGTATTACCAAGCCCTAATAAACTGTTAATTGCTCAATTAATTTGGCAATTAATTTACTTTTTCCTCCGAGGTCATGCACGTTTTTTTAGATTTCTCAATCGAGAGCCCATTCTCTTTTGTACATGATCAGTTCACTTTTTCTTTTATACTCTAAAATTTTCGTAAGGATTTCTATCCATCACCAACACAGTTTGCTTATTTGAGGCCGTTCAAAGTCTCGGAGCATACGAACATCAGCCTCCTCTACCTGCATCTTACCAGATGAGCCTTCATGATTCGCTTGACATTAATCGGCGTGTGTTTCTTCCCATTCTTCATATTCAGTTGTTTCCAATTTATTCTTACAGTACTTGCAAGACTTACAGTACTTTGACTTTACTTCAACATCAACAATGTTGCCTGTAAACCATCCAATCAATGACGTGATTTCGAAAAGCGACGAAAATCCGCGTTTCCTTCATGAACCATCACCGGAAATAGTTATCCCTTCACATTGTCCATTTTCTTCACTTTTCTTTTTCTGTTCTTGCGCTACTTGCTTCATACTAGTGTCTCGTACTGTTGCCGTTGCTATGGAAATCATATCTATTAGTTTGTCGTAAAAATATTGAAATATTGGTCGTGACAATTCCATAAATGCACAAAACTTTATTATTCCATTTAGATATATTACTAGTAGTCGCATTGCTACCGCGATTCTACCGTTAATTTAATATGCATTTTGTATCAATTTACTACTCGGAATCACGGGCGTAGCCCGGGGGGGGGGGTTCCCCCCCCCTCGAAATAAGCCAAATATTACCTAATATTATACCGAAAAAATACGATGAGTGAAGAGAGTTAAATTATTACATTTGAATTGAATATATATCCGAACTAGTGGACCTTGCGCACAGTAACGCCATCTCTTGTCGAGTAGTCGAACTATTTTGTATCGTATGGAAACTTTGCGTTGTTTCTCGATTATTCGCCACGCCCCTCGGTCGGAATGAGCGGAGCTTTGTGGAAGTTTGCGGTAGTTTCTAGACGGCTACCACTGGGCTGCTATATAAGCTATATACGGCAGTATTGTTCCATGCGAACTCGAAGCGAATATAAGTGAAAAGTGGTGAACGAATAGTGAAGAGAATTAAGTGTACCGTGTAAGTGAGTAATTTTAGTGCAGTGTTATTCGGTGACCTTGTTAAGGATAGATACGTAAATCATTATTACTGTCGAAAAATGGAGGGGAAAAAAAAGGAAGGGTGATAAACTTAAAGGTATGGACTACTGGAAAAAGTGGTGTAGTCAAGGGGTTTCTAATAAAGAAACAAATTTGGATTTAGCTATCAAAGCTTCAGCTACCTTGTATGCTGATAAGAAGACTGTGATGACAAGCGGGCCCTCGACCTCGATCACAATACCGAATGTCGAAATCGATGCCATGTCGCTGGTGCCCTGTTCGATACCTTCAACTGCCGAGTCTACATCTAGTCTGCAACAGGCCAGCTTGCCTGTTACCTCATCTTTTACAACTGTAGTTAAGTTGGATGTTGGTTTTTACGCGAATCAAGAAAAAATCTTGGATGAAAATTTTAAAGTCCAAATTTTAAAAACGCCATGGAACCCACCCAGAGATTATAAGTTTCCTATTTCCACAAAACGAAACTTGCGCTTTCAATTGAAATGGTTGGAGAGATTTCCCTGGTTGTCATATTTGGAATATAAAAGTGGAGCATACTGCAGAGTTTGCGTGGTAACGGGACGTTCGCTTGATGAAGGTAAAGGCGGTCATCAAAGGATCGACCAGTTGGTAACCGAACCTTTTTGTAAGTGGAAACATGCCCTGGAAATATTTGAAGCTTATGCGGAATCGGGATACCACAAGCGAAATTCAGAACTGGCAGATAGCTTCCTAAAAGTAATGTCTTCGCAGGCTTTTTCGGTCACTGAACAGCTGTCTTCTGAAAGAAAGAGACAACAAGAGGAGAATCGAAAGAAACTAATCCCTATCGTAAAAGCAATAATTTTTTGCGGCAAACAAGGCATCTCCTTGAGAGGTAAAATCGATTCGGGGCGCATACAAATTACACCAGAATCACCAGAACCTGAACAGCCACTACAGAATGATGGTAATTTTAGAGCCCTGTTGCGGTTTGCGGCTGAGTCTGGAGATCAAGATCTGGCTGAGCATTTGGATACTTCACAGAAGAATGCCCTGTACACAAGCCCTCAGATCCAAAACGAAATAATTGACATTTGTGGTGAATTAATTCAACATAAAATAATTGAAGAAGTAAAGAAAGCCAAACTATTTGCGATTCTAGCTGACGGAACCACCGACATCGGACATGTAGAACAAGTCTCGTTATGTTTTCGATATGTTGATTTTACAGATAATAAACACCATATACTTAAAGAGATGTTCCTTGAGTACATTCCAACAGTCGATGTTTCAGGATCCGGTCTCGCAAATCTTATTATTACAGCTCTGAAAAAGCATGGACTTGAATGTTCTCATGTGGTTGGTCAAGGTTACGATGGGGCTGCAGCTATGAGTGGGTATTTGCACGGTGCCCAAGCTTATGTTCGCCAAGAATGTCCTCTTGCTCTTTATGTACACTGTAGTGCATACTCTCTCAACCTTGCTATTGCTGATTCATGTTCATTAGCAAATGTCCGAAATTGCATTGGGATTGTGCAGTCTGTTGGTTCCTACTTTCGACATTCTGCTCAACGCACTGCTTTGTTGAAAGAAAAAATTCAAGAGCTGTGAAATACGGTGGAATACAAACATGAAGCTATTATAAGATTCAGGGAAATTTATTCAACGATTGTGAATGCTCTCGAAGAACTCCAATTTAATCACAATAAGGAAACATCGCAACAAGCCGCCCAATTGCTAAGTACGCTTCGATCTTCGGATTTTGTGATGTGTTTAGTGATTCTTCAAAAAGTTATGAGCTATACATTGTCGTTATAAAAACAATTACAGACAATTGACATCGATCTTATCACGGCATTCAAACATATAGGTGATGTTATTAATGTCTTACAACTCCTGAGAAACAACACTGACGTCGAATATCTTCATCTCTATGAAGACGCAAAGGTTTTACTGGAAGAAAATGGTGGTATACTGCGAATGCCACGCGTCGTCGGAATACAATTAAATAGACCGAACATTCCTGTATTGGATGTATGCACGTATTACAAAATTAATTTGTTCATTCCATTTCTTGATCATACAATTCAACAATTGGTTGAAAGGTTTACCAAACATCGTAAAGTAGTATCAGCATTATCTGGTGTGCTACCTTCAAATTTTACTGCCAGTTCTGAAATTGAAGAAGCAATTTCCATGTACTCGTCACTGCTTCCCGAAAGCAACATATGGTGGTTAAAGCAGAACTTGAAGTATGGAAAACAGTGATGACAAGTATCTCGCCTACCCCGAAATCTAGTTTGGAATGCCTAGATATGTGCGATAAAAACCTTTATCCTAATATTTACACATTACTACAAATCTTGGCTACCATTCCTGTATCCACTGCTACCCCAGAAAGGTCTTTCTCGAGCCTAAGGAGACTGAAAAACTATTTACGAAACACTACAAGTGAAAACAGACTTAATGGTTTGGCTCTCATGAACATTCACTATGGAACAGAAATTCTCTCAGATGAAGTAGTGGATATATTTAAAAGAAAAAGCCGAAGATTTCTTCTTTAATGGTTTTAGATTTAGCGCAGAGGAACGAAATTAATTTAACCATTTCATTTAAAGTTAAGAACTTTATAAATATATCGTAATTTTTCCGATTGATATATATATATATATATATATATATATATATATATATATATATATATATATAGATATTAAATTTCATGTAAGTATATTTTTGTTGTTTTATTTACTTCAAACTAACACCCCCCCACCTTCCCCCCCCCCCCCCCCCCCCAACTAAATCCTGGCTACGCCCGTGCTCGGAATGACAATTTCTTTAAATTTCGTTTTGAGCAAGCGATAACTATTTTGAAGCCTAAGCTTCGAGGACTTGCTTGATGTTTAGTGATCTCCGAATCGCACTTTTTACGCTTTACGGGTAGCGAAATAACAGAGAAAACGGCAAAAAAATGTATAATTCTATTGCCAATTTCCTAATTAATATCTAAATCTTGATCAGAAACCAGTGGCGGCTCGTGGGTTTTTAAAGTGGGCGGGCGGGGGGGGGGGGGGGGGGGGGTCTAAGAAAATAGTGCTGCTGAAGAATTTTTTGCTTTTCCCTTCCTCCTTTTTACTTTTGCTTCGGATGTGGTCATCGGTATAGTCACTAGTATTCTCAATGCCATAGTGATTTCTTTAAAAGCTGTATGCTGCCTTGAATAAAAATTTCCCAATTCCCAATGGGATTCTTCTACATTTGGAGATTGTAATTTTTAAAAATATCTTAAAATTAGTTAAAGTAAATAAACTGCACGGAAATAAAATATGGTGTTTTGCTCTGAAAGATTGTTTAGTGTGATAATTGCTGGAGGGGCGGCGCCCCAACGATATCCCTCTCGGGCCGTACTTTTGTTTGTAAATGCTTCTGACTTAACATAAACATTTTTTAACGAAAGCTGTGGTGTATTAGAGAAGTTAGAAATCATTAAACTGTACCAGAAGGTATTTGTCCCAGCAGGTAAGGAAAAACATTTTCTGAACCATGTTTTAAAACGTTCAAAACATCTTTTAAGCTAATGAAAACAATCGATTTTTTTGACAAATTTACAGTGATGTTACCCCTTAATAGTTTTGAATTGTTTTTCAAGAAAACCGTTAGGTTTTTGATCCTTGTTTTAAGGATTTTTTTTTTGACAATCTTTTGTTAAATTTTCGAAAGTGATTGCCCTTACATCCTGTAGATTTAGAAAGGTTGAAAACAAACAAAGTTTCCTTCATATACTGAAAAACAACATATTGTTAGAAAATTTAAGTTTGGCTTTTGAAATGAATTAATTTTTAAATTTTATAATTTACTAGGAGAAAATTGGAGCCAAAATATCCCACACTGTATAACTATGCAGATTTGTTTCATATTATGCTATGGCTGGAAGAAACGTGTTCAATTATTGGATTAAGCTGTTATAACATGGAGAACGTAAAAATAGTAAATAATTTTCAGCAAATATTATTAACTGCTTCGTTAAAATTTTAGGTGACCTTAAAATATCAACCGGGAGATGTGCTGCAACTTGTTGTGCCAGGACTGGCCGAAAAGAGGCCTTCAATAGTTAAAGGTGATATTATAGAGATTAAAGTCCACGGAGATCACACTTCCTATCAAGGTGTGATCCAACAAATTGAAGACCAGACTGTTCATATTTTTTATCTTGACGACATGTAAGTTTTTTGTGAACAAAAACGAATTGCGAAAATTACTGAAAAACTTTTTTCAATTGAGGTTTTCCAATCCTAACGGTTTAACTTTTTTTTATAGTTATTAGTGGAGAGCGGCTTTCTGCGCGAATTTGAATAAGATCACTGCTTATCAATGTTTAGTTACAGTCGTATCCTGTTTGTTTCACTAGTTTTCTAATTACATAAGTGGCGCATGTATAATTGTTACCAAAAATTACTCATGATATATAATTCTATATCATAAGTAATTTTTCAAAATTTGGTTTTATTAGATTTGTTTGTTGAAGTCAAAGCTCTTTATTCGCGGCTGAAAATTTCTTTATTCGCGGAACCAAAAAAAAAAATTTTGAAAGTATTTATAAACAGACAAGTCTCATTGCCACTTGGTCGAAAGTTCGTTGGCAAATAAGTCCTGGTTACGCGCGACGCTATGGTTTTTAATAAAAGCCGCCTTCGCGCGATCGGTGCCGAATATTTTGTTTTATTGCTTCAACTTGTCATTCGTAACAATAATTTCAAGTAAATATATCTCTTCTGCTTTCTTCGCGATTTATAATGTCGAGTAAAAGCAAAGGAAAATTAGTTCCTACACAGAAAAAGGTCGTGTTGCCGCTTAAGGTAAAAATAGAAATGCATGACCGTTTACGCCTTGGCGAGTCGTTGGCATACATATCACGTTTTTTTAATGTCAATGAATCAACTGTACAATCCATCAAGACATCAGAAGACAAAATAAGGAATTTTACAGCTTCAACCTCACTCAACAAAAATTCTTCATCATCCAGCAATTAGAAAAAAAAACGGAAGCTGCATTAAGGTTATGGATTGAAGACTGTAGCCCCAAGATAGTGTCTCTAAGTGTTGCTATAATCCGTGAGAAAGTTAAGCGTCTTTACACACTTTTTAAAGAACCCGGTGATGAACATACGGATAGAGTATTTCAAGCATTGGAATGTTGGTTCAATAAGTTCAAGGTGCGACAATCACTGCATAATATCAAAATTGTTGGAGTTGTAACAAAAATGTTGTACAATAATGGCAAAATTGTGTGCAATGCTCAAAAAATTTGTCAAAGTGCATTGTTAAAGCTGAAGTCATGTAAAATCGTCCACCAGTGGACATTCAACTAACACAGGATACCCGAGAAACTATCAACAGCCAACTTTGTTGGTTGCTTCACCGGGAAGGAGCCCCCCCTATCCCTTCAACTGGATGACATGTTTCGTCTCTTCAGGGCGCCGACATATACTATACCAAGAATAGAGAGACCCTATCCACAGCCAACAACTCAGCACATGTTGGGACGCAGTCTAAAGAATTAACATTACATATACACATTACACATTACATATATACGTCATCCGACGGGAGGTTGACGAAAGTATGGGTTGTTGACTGGATGGGGACTCCATATTCTTGACGAGAGAGCATATGTCGGTACCCTGAGGAGTCTGGAACATCAAGAGACGAAACATGTGCCCTCCAATTGCAGGGATGGGTGGGGCCCATTACCGGTCAAGCAATCAGTAAAATGCTCAATTAGGCGGAGACGCAGGTTGTTGTGTATTCCACATGAGATTATGGAACCCAGCAGATGGGTGTATGATTACAATCAGCAATATGGTCTCATTGGATGCAGTCCAAAGAATTCTAACATTGCATATATATATATATATATATATATATATATATATATATATATATATATATATATATATATATATATATATAACCCCTTTGTGGATCAGACCTTGACGTGGTAAAGGGGTTTGAGATAACAATGAAGCTTTGAGCTATGCCGTCTGGAGCGTAAGTTCCTGGCAGGGTCATCCCTGGCGGACAGACCGAGGCAGAGGCCTCAGACTAACATGATCCAAACTTTGCCAACCCTTATTGGACCAGCGTGGTAGATTACGGTCCATGCCTTCAACATGACAGTACAACTTCAAACACGGTCCTCATTCCCCGGAGGTCAAGGGGTAACTACCTATGGCAGCGGGAAGATCTGCCCCAAGGCAGAGGGTGCTAAGAATCACTGGGTTAGATCAGGCTGCCATTGGAATTTTGACATTGCTACGCTTAATATACGGACAATGAAAACGGAGACCCGACTGCAAGAACTGTTAATCGAACTTGACAACATACATTGGGATATTATTGGGCTCTGTGAAACACGAAGAAAGGGCGAAGAGTTAATCAAATTAGAACCAACTGGTCATATACCCTACATTCGAGGTACGTAGAATAGACGATGTGGTGGAATTGGATTCCTCATCAATCGAAAGCTGAAAGACAGTGTAGTCAAATTTGAAAGTATATCCGACAGATTAGCCCAATGCGTCATTCAGCTGAATAAAAAGTTTGAGCAGGATCGAGTACGTTGAGCTTTGCAGCACTATATGAAAACGTATTCGAGAGGAAACGCGCCGATTCAACATGCAGCTTGTGCAAAAAACTCTAGAAGAAGACAGGGGAATTAACAAAGCTAAGAAAGAAAAGGACACAAATGTTTTCCTTAATGCGTGAGGATGGTACAATATGCAGGGAACGGACGGAAATGTTAGAGGTTGTCCGAAGGTTTTATTCAAAGTTATATGAGGATCATAATCAAGCAAGAACAGCAATGCTCACTAAAGGACAAGTGCCGGATATCCTGGTGGAGGAAGTGACAAAGGCTATAGACTCGATGAAAAATGGCAAGGCTCCAGGAAAGGATAGTATTACTGTGGAGATGTTAAAAGCTGGTGGTCGGACTTTACATAAAATACTAGCAAAATTTTATTCAAAATGTCTCAAACAACAAGAAGTACCCAGCTTATGGAAAAATGCAGAAGTGTTTATTTTACATAAGAAAGGAGCACGGGAAGATTTAAAGAACTATCGTCTAATAAGCCTCCTATCAGTGGTGTACAAAGTTTTCACCAAGATAGTATCCAAAAGAATACAAAGAAAACTTCAGGATTCAGAAGTGGATTCAGTACAATGGATCACATCCAGGTCCTACAGCAGGTCATAGAAATACACAACGAATACACTATGCCACTGTGCTTGGCTTTTATCGATTATGAAAAAGCATTTGATTCAATCTCAAAGCGGGCCATAATGGATGCATTGCTTAATCAAGGTGTAGAGAAAGCCTATGTAAATCTACTAGGATCGATATATGATGAAGCTACAGTGACAGTCCTCCTTGACGATCTTGAGGTTGGAATAAATGTAGAGCGGGGCGTACGGCAGGGTGATGCAATATAACCTTTTCTTTTCTCAGCCTGCCTGGAATAATTGTTCCGTAATCTGGATTGGGAACAAGATGGAATACGGATTAATGGTGCATACTTAAATCATCTTAGATTCGCAGATGATATCGTTCTTCTTTCACAAGACCCAGAGGAGCTGCAAAGACACGTACAAGAGCTGCAAAGGACTGGGGAACCATTTGGCTTGAAAATAAACCAGAAGAAGAGTCAAGTCATGTTCAATAAATTTGGTGAGGACAAAAGGATGTCTATTTTAGGAACGGATTTGGAAGTTGTGGATCACTATATATATATATATATATATATATATATATATATATATATATATATATATATATATATATATATATATATATCTTGGGCAGAGGATTTCAATGGAAGGGGATACTGTTCGGGAGGTGGAACGACGTGTTAAACATTTAACGCGTCGTTCCACCTCTTTTCACCACATGGCTGGCGGGCTGAACATAGTGTTTAAGAGCAATCTACCACTTTGCCCGAAAAGAAAAGTCTTTGATCAGTATGTCCTGCCCGTTATGAATACGGAAGTGAGACCTGGACACTCACATCACAGTCAGTTCAAAAACTTCGAGTAGCACAGAGGGGAATGGAAAGATGTATGCTTGGCATTACTAGACGGGATAGAAAGACCTGCACATTGATCAGAGAACAAACGAAAGTACGTGACTTTATTGGAAGAATAAAGCAATTGAAATGGGCAGGCCATTTAGCGAGGCGATGGGACGAAAGATGGACCAGAGCGGTCCTGGACTGGATACCGCTTGATCGCAAACGTCTATGGAGAAGACCGAAAACACGATGGACTGATGACATTATTAAGTATATTGGAGCCGAATGGCAGATGAGAGCTCAGGACCGCGAGAATTGGAAGCATGTTGAAGAGGCGTTCATACTGATTGATGATTATTTAGCACATTTCTTTAAAACTATTGATGCGAGCAGGTGACTTGAGAAATATTGTCTAGTTCTTCTCTAATTACAATAAAACATATTTTTTACTAAGTCACAGAGCTGCGTGGTTTAGCCAATATGAATATAATTTGGAATAATCCAAATTATAATCATATTTAAATAACTATCTCTTTATACTCCTAAACTTACATCTAATTCAAACTTTGCAATTATTTGCAATAATCACAGATATAATACCCAGTGTCATAGCCAGCGCATTCGCTGTGTACCCAGAATTCGCCCATAAAGCATTGCACCCGCTTATCTCCTACTTTATCTTCACTATATTTTCCATTGCAAAAGAAACAATCACAATTCTCTTCAGTGGGTTGTCTTGAACCATCACAGGAAGGTAGTTCCTCTTCCCATTTGTCAGAAATAAAAATAGCATCACTATTAGAGTCAGTGTTGTTTTCGCGTATAATCTTTCTTTTATCTATCTTCTTAGCAGTCTCTTCATCTTCCATTTACTTTTATCTTATCTTATCTTTTCTCTTTGTCTTTCTCCTTACGTTTCTTTTTACATTTTGGTCTATTCTTTTCAATTTCTCAAGCTTTTTTCTGCTTCTTGCAGCTCTTTTTTGTAGGGTGAACGGGATAAAATTTCAGATTTTGCCGACTTGCTACCTCGATATGGTATGCGTTTTCTGGACATTAGAACTGACGACATATGAAATGGGCTTAAAACGGGGCTACTGCGAGAATAACCTGGAGTTATTCGGGTAACGTCTGATAGCGAAGACGAGTCTAATTCTACTGGGATCTCTCTAGCATTCTTTGATTTTAATAATGGCGCTGTTAGATGTGTGTGTTTCTCTGATATTTACATTTACGCCGCATTGATCGTGTTTATGTAATTCTTCTGTAATATTAACTGACGATTTTTGAGCTGCAGCAATATAATCTGATTCCTTAAAACACACCTATTGAATGGATATATTCCACTAACCGTAAACCCTTTGGCTTCAATTTATCCAGTCTGGCATTTGCGATATGCGTTTCCTAATAATTCTGCAATATCGTAAGCCGTTAGTGGCCTATTATTTGCACTGCATACACGAATTTATTCGCTGCAATGGGAATTAAGGGGACCCATGAAGGATTTGTCCATCGGGTGGATTTCGTGCGTGCAGTAAAGTGGGAGCGATATTATGGTCTCATGATTTTCTCTATCTATATCCACAAGATCAACATTCTTCGTTTGATTAAAGTGGCCATCTAATAAAAGAAGAACTGGTGAGGCTTCAGTTGGTTTTACATAGCCAATGAAATGCTGAAACCACTGTATGAACAAATGTGTTTCGATCCAGTCAGAAGGATGCGCTCGTCAGATTGATCCAATAGGAGCATTTCATTAAAATTTCGCTCATTTTTTTCCGATAAAAAATCTTCATTAGCGGCATAAGAACACCGTCATTAGCGGGGCATTAAGAGCTGGGCTCATAAGGTGACTATTGTAATGAGGGATCTTCTTTCATGGCGCCAATTTGCCTTTTGCCACGGTGGGAAATATTTTTGATACTTGGATTGAAAAATATAGCCAGCCAGATACAAGTAACTTGTACTATTATTATTATATTATTTGTATATTATCATTATTATTATATTATTGGTACTATTATGGTCTGTACTGTGAACTTAAAAAATTAAATCACATTAAAAATGTTACCTAGCTTTCAAAGCTAAGCTTTGGAAAACATACAATTTCAAGTCATCAATTCCGAAAATTAAGGCAGAGGTCAAGGTCGTTAGGGTTTTCATGGTAAAGTGAAGTTGTTGATTTTCTCTTTATATTTTTCTGCAGTGGCGTACTTTCCTTGTTGTACTTCTCAGTCCTCTCTCTCATAGCCTTCACCCATGCTAGCATTCCTTAAGCCACGTTCGCTGCTGTCATATCGTTCTTCTTCAATGCATTTTCAAGCTTTTTGATTGCGTCTTCCCATAGTTGATCGGCGGCTTTCTTCTGTTCCCTCTCTGCCTCTTGCTTTTCTTTGAGTTTCTTTTCGAAATTCGCGATCACCGTGTCTGGAGTTTTTTGCAGTGTCAGTTGCAGAAGGTCTAGTCTGGTGCAGGCGTTGTTCTTGTGTTTCTCAGTTTCAGTATGCTGGGTCACTGCCTTTCCCTTTGGTGCTAAACCAAAGGTACTGCAGATCTTGCAAAATAAGTGGTGCTGGTCAGTGTCTTCGGTTGAACACCTCTCATTGACACGTCACTGGGGTCAGTCCTTTCCGACGCTATGCCGTGGCATAGCAATGCATGAACTGTAACCGAAAAATAATTATTTTAAACCGTCCGGGATATGCACGTTAACGATAATTCCGATAGCAGCTAGCAGCAACAATCAATAACATTCAATTGACCGGTGACAAACTGAGACTGTTTGTAATAAGTTGACAAGTTAACCTCTAATCTAACCTCAACATGGTTCACTTGTCGACGAGACATTCACGACTCGAGACTGAAAACGCACCAGCAAATGTTATTGAGGAAAACCGCTTTCACTCTCAGTATAGATTTAACAAGAAAATCATTTAGTCACTTACGTGGGGTCATAGAAGAACAAATTAACAAAGTTACCGCACAACCACTGCCAACAAAACACCAAACACGAAGTCCCCGCCTTTGTCGCACACACCGCTATAGTTGCCGTCGGCCCCTCTCCACTCGTTCTTGATGACGCAGAAGTTTTGACGCGATATTTAAACCGCTTAGTAAGAGGATCCGAAATAGAACTGAAAAATCCGAAAATCGCACTGTTTAGGGAAAAGAAAAGCTTTTTTACAAAAACTAAAGATTCTTATGCCATAAAACTTTGTATAACGAAAAACTGATCTTAAAAGTGACTTTTTTTTCTTTTTTCTTCAAGTTCGTCATTTTAGTGATACCATGTGAAAGAAAATGTATTGTACACAGTTACCATAGATTTATAACAATTTAAGGCCGAACTAGATATCACACACCATTTATTGAAAGTGATTCCACGCGGTACAAATTTGTCCCCTACCTACGCGAGTTTACCGTAGTAAGCGAATCGAGGTACAAATTTGTCTCCTATTCTAACCACTTCTGAGCTAAACTTGAAGAGATTTATCACTAAACACCAAAACACTTTTTTGAACTACTCGACGCATGTTTCGCTAACCATGTTAGCATCATCAGGAGATGATTTAATCTTTAATCTTAAACGTCAAGCATTGGTTCTAATTCTTTACTAAATATTGTAGCGTTTCAATATCGTATGTAACTTTTTTGAACGGCTGGATTAATCTGGATTTAATCATCTCCTGATGATGCTAACATAGTTAGCGAAACGTGCGTCGAGCAGTTCAAAAAAGTGTTTTGGTGCTTAGTGGTAAATCTCTTCAAGTTTAGTGTTTCACACCAAAGGTTCCAATAGAAGAATTGAACTTCTGAGCTCTGAAATAGTGACAATAGTGACCAAATTTCGAAAATAGTAACAAAAATGACACGATTTTTAAATAGTAACCAATAGTGACTCACTGGCTTCACTGACATCCTTGTTTCATCTACATTAAAAATCCGATCAGCCGTAAATTTGTTTTCAATGTTATCGTAAAACTCATCCATTCTTGTTTTTGTAAATCCATTTGCTGTAGCAAAAGACGTTCCAGTTCGCTTTCGCATCGCCAGAACGTGCTTGTGTCTTGAGGAAAATCTTTCAACCAGTATCTACCAGCTCGTTCATCATGAAATGGATAAGCCATATTATTTTTAACGGCGAGTTGGTATGCTAGTCTTCTCATGTCCATTTGGGTCAATCTATATAATTTTTCTCCCATAACGAGCGTATTTCACCATCATATTAAAAGCTTTGTTAAAGATATTGCTTACGACTAATTTTTTTTGTAAGATCTTCCGTTGACTTTTTTTTCATTCGCAAGCCGAAATACGGTGGTTCTGGCACTGAACATTTTTTGCTTCTTTCAAATTCTGCATTTTTTTTCTCTAACTGTAACTACCGCAGCAGCCATATCTTTTTGACTCCTCTTTTTTCGTTTTTTTGTGTTTATTAGCTGAAGATGACACATCTAAAACAAATCTGTTTATCTATCACTGTGCATATAATTTACAATATACCAAATGAACTTTACCCGTCGTATTCTAAATTGGAAACATAACCACACTTAATCTCAAACATGTTATCAACTATTTATGTAGATAATTGTGCAAAAGGGATAGTAATTTAAATAATGAATGTACCACACTATAGATTAGTATTAATGCAAACACGCAAATATAAATAATATTTAAGCAAGATCCAAACAGATTGAATACTTACTCGTAAATGTTCGAAAACAGCATCTGCACGCGGATGACTGCCAACGCGACCCATCCACTATGGCGGATCCTAAGCCACTCCCTATTTCATGATTAGTACACAGACTACCCAATACTTGTGTTTTTTTAATAGATAGCGTTGCTGAGAATTTTTATATTACGCGATTCCAAATTAGCAACAGTATTCCAAGTTAGATTCCTTTCCTCTAATATTGAGTAACCAAATGGTAAAATTTTGGGTAACCATTGGCCAGACATATAATGAGATGCAGCATATTTCAGAACTATTCTTTTAAGTGCTGTCTAACTTCTCGAATATATGCCGCATTCTCCGCCAACAACAAAAGGATGTTTTCACAAATAGCGTTTCTTTCTGGAAACAAATTGGAGACTTTCCTTTGCTGCTTCAGCTATAGTTTGATTATTAGTTTTGTGAAGAAATTTACTGCTGATTAAATAAAATTCTCTAAAATTATAGAAATTTAAAGGGCTCAATGTGAATTTGCTACGTATCTTTTAGACCTTACCGTACTCTGCCCATAGTTTTACAATATATTTTGTCGGCTTACATCTTAAGAAGCGTTGATTCGTCTGGTATTGACCACTTGCATTATTTTAAAGGATTTTACTGAAGTTTAGTTCAATTTATAAAGTGGGATGTCAGCTGTAATAAATGATTCGCATAAATCCATTTAAAATCCTACTAGGGTCACATCAGATTCGGTCTCCAGGATAAAAAAAATGAAACCAGTTACTTAATACAAGAAACATTAAGACAAAACATGCCTTTAGGTATTGATGGTTCTGGAACAGATGCCTTTATTTTAAAATAATTTCACATGCTGTTCGGTATGATATATTTTTGTGCAAACAAATTCAGCATTGCACAAAGCACACAATACGCCCTTTTAACTTTAAAATAATTAATCAGAATAAGGTATTAACTACTATAACTTTAGTTTAGAAGATTATGTGAAGACATTATTGCAAGATTTGTTAAATCAACTGACTTGTTCTATAGAAAAATGAATTCATATTGACTTTAGCTGTACACTAAACTTTAGCTGTACTTTAGCTGTACACTAAAAAGAGATTTACAACTAAACACCAAATCACTTTTTTTGAACTGCTCTTCTCTTCTGAATCTCTTCAAGTTTTGTGTTTCACACCAAAGGTTCCAATAGAAGAATTGATGTAGCTGTACACTTTTTATACTTTGTACTGTTATTTTTTTTTGTTATACAACTTAAAAAACGAAATATTCCAGTGTACTAACAAAAAATAATTGAAATAAATTTATAAACATTTTTGCGATATATATTTTTTCATAAATTGTGGTAATGGCGCACACCATTGCATGAAACTATTTTTTCATCTCATCATTCTAGCTTTTCGTCTCTATCGTTTCAGAATATTAAATCAAGTATGTAACAATCCTAATATTGAGATTGATGTGCGTTTTATTATGGGTAGGATCCACTTTGAAAGAATGCATATTGGTGTGGATCGAGTTTTTCATACAGGTTATGTTAAACGTTTATTCCCTGATGAAAATTTGACGAGAACAAAGGTTACACATAAATTTAACCTATCTCAAAACGCGTAAGTTGAATACTTCAAAATATCAGTTTTTTTAAATACATTTAGTAACAATATTTTTTAGATTATACAATAAACAAATTTATAACAATCCTGAACAGTTGACTGCAGTAATTAATATTGTAAGTAATACATCTAGAGGTGCCCCTTACCTGGTATACGGCCCTCCTGGAACAGGTTAGTTAGTTTTTCTAGATTTTACAATTTATTCAGTGATTGTATTGAAAGTCATGGCTGTGGACAACCCGATTTTTTAAACTGCAAAAGGCTCTGGATCATTTCAGCATTAATATATTTTTGTTCTTAATAATTACCAGAATCTTACAATAACCTACATTCTCTAGCCCTCTCTTACTCATTACTAATTGTTCATTTTTTTTACTTGAGAACAATCTCCAAAGAACTCTCTCCCCATCATCATCTTTATCGCACCCCCTATCTTCTTCTCCCCGCCTCCCCCAGCTTCTCCCCTTATTTCATCTCCGCCCCTTTCCCACGCCCGCGCATATATTTTCTCACCCCCTCCTATACTACTCTATAACCCGCGAATATATCCCTCCCAAACCCTACTCCCTTTCCTCGACCATTATCTCTCTTTCTCATGGCGCTACAGCCATTGGTGTGCCTTAACTCTCTTCCCACCATCTCGATCGCACTTCCTATCTTCCTCACCACCTCCTTTGCCCGTCCTCGCACATATATTTCCCATCCCTCTCTCATACTAATCTCTAACCCGCAAATTTATCCCTCCCGAACCCCCCTCCCTGTCCTTCCGCCATGCCCTATCTCTTTCTCATGACGCTACAGCCATTGGTGTGCCTTGACCTTCTTAATAACGTTTCTCCATTCTTCCCTATCCGACATTCCTCTTTTCCATGTCCTAATTCCCATTTGATCTGAATTATCTTCCACTTTATTCAGGAATCGTGTTTTCTGTCTTTCCTTGATCCCATTTGCCGGCTGAATATTGTTTTTCTCATGCAATCGTCTTCCTGCCTTCTTAGAATGTGTTAGAATCATTTTAGGCCATTAATTTTGCACGTATTTAATTGTAGTGGAGTCTTTGTATTTCTGAGCGGCAACAGTATTTGAAATATAAATATGGCTCATAGACTGTTGTGTTCAGTACATTGTGTCAGTACACCATGAAAAGATAAGCGATTCAACAACCCGTAAACATTGGAAGTTGAAAAACGACCTCCACTTCTTCAAATCTTTTTCGCCAGCCAGGCTTAATGGATTTTTGAATTTGGGTCGATGAAAATCCTCAAGTGATTTTGGAGCTACCTATTCATCCTCCGAAAGTCACTGTTTGGTGCGGCTTTTGAGATTGAGGAGGTGATAGGGCCTTATTTTTTGAAGGAAATCGTATTGCTGTTAATGGTGTGCACTATAGGTATATGCTAACAGAATATCTTGGGCCTGAATTAATTTTCTTTGAATGATGCGACTTGTCATACAACTCGTCAGACAATCGATTTATTGCAAGAAAAGCTTCCCGGACGCATTATTTGTCGAAATGGTAATGTCAGCTGGTCACCAAGATCATGCGATCTCACATCTTTGGATTATTTTTTGTGGGGTTATGTTAAATCTGATTTACAGCAATAAACCCCGAACAGTTCTTGACCTTAAACGAAACTTTCAGGTCACCACTGAAAATATATCACGCGATATGCGTGAAAGAGTCATCGAAAATTAGATCTCCAGAATGCATTCCACCAGACCAAGCCGAGGGGGACATTTGAACGACATTATTTTCAAAACATGTCATTATTTGTTCAATTACCTCTTTGATGCAATTATTGTGGCTTATCATCGATCCAAGGTAAATTAACTCATTTTACTCTTTAATCTCATACACTCCAATTTGGAGCTGATTTCCGTTCATCTCCCTCTCAGATATCTTCATATATTTGGTTTTCTGTTGATAAACGAGCAGACCAAAACTGTTAGCAGCTTTTTCTAGTGCTAGAAATGTCTCTTTTGTGTCTTTCTGTGTACGTTTTATGACATTGAGAACAACATTTTCTTAGTTTAAAAAATCTAGAACGAGATCAGTCTAATAAACTATACTCAATACTCAATTTCTTCTATCTGGTGTTGGAAGAGGGAGTCAACCAGGTGCTGCCAGTGGACTAGGTTAAAAAAAAATTAAGTGGGAAATATTTTTCGTGACAATCTGCAATGATGGGCATAGACAACCGCGTTTGACGTTCGGATTCGCGGCTTATTGTTTTCGTACATGACTTTTAATAAATGTATTTAATCCTCCTGTCATGATACAGCTCATTAGTGAGCCTTGATCTCTTCCAAGCTTCGCCTCCAATTGGATCGATTTCCAGCAGCCTTTTGCCAGTTTTTGACGTGCATTAGTTCTTCACCTTCTCTTCTTGCATTATCCTGTCATCATGTCTTTGGTCTACCTTTTTTTTTGTTTTCTGGCCCTTCCATGATTTTCCTTGGTATTCGGTTTTCTGGCATTCTTGCCACGTATCCCGCCCATCCGAGTGACTGAACTCTCGCATAGTCTACAATATCCAGATCTTTGTACAATTGTTTGAGTTCGAAGTTATTTTTAATCCTCCAAATTTCATTGTCATTTACAGCACCAAAAATTCTTCTGAGTACCCTTTTTTAAAATATTGCAAGCATCTCTGTTCTCTTTACGGGGGTCCACGTCTTGCAGCCCTAAGTGACCACTGGCCAAAGTAGTATTTTATATATACCAATTTTCGTGTTCCTTTGAATAAGTTTAGATCTTCGGACAGAATGCAGGGAATAACTTTGTTACTCTTCATAATATGATTAAATGCATTTAATAGAAAGCAACATAAAAATCCAACTATTTTGTAGGAAAAACGGTTACAATTGTTGAAGCTATTTATCAACTAAAACAACACACCAAAGATAAAATTATGATATGTGCTCCGTCCAATGCTGCCTGCAATATGCTTACTGAAAAATTGGCAGTGTTTTGCTCCACCAATGAACTGAAAAGAATAATGTCAGATAATGCTGATATGTAAGTTTCTTTTTCTCTCTCTTATATTATATGTTAATATTTAAGCATGATCAATTTTTCTATTAGAAATTTATTTTTTTTAATTGCAAAAATATTCAATGTAACATGTCATTTTCAATGATTAAGTGCGGAAAATAATGTCATTCAAGTGATGCTCCTTTTCACGAATACACGTTTGATGCTGTTCTCGAAATTTTGCCCCGACTCTGCCCAACTTTTCTTCATGGTAGTATTTCAATGTGATCATGTATAGCGGTCTTTATTCCACTGTGCAAAGTTTAACTTCATGCACTCGTGATTTCAAATACCCCCAAAGATAGAAATCACACATGGAAATATCAGGTGAGTGGGGAGTCCCCGGGACATCATCAAAGCGAGAAATTGCTCGATTAGGAAACGCATCTATAACAATATTCAAGGAAGTACTGACTATCAGCAGGTGAAAACCATCTTGCTAAAATTACACACCCCACCTGTTGATTCCTCGTCCCCAAATTTCTGGTTTGAAAAAGTCTTGTTTCGTAGCGAGGTGAAACACTGTAGCTCTATCTTGTTTGAATACAAAAATGGCCCGGAAATCCCGCCACCACAACACTACATCGTTGTTTTTGGACTATGTAGTAAATCTCTTCAATTCACGTGGAATTTCGGAGATGGCAGTTTTGTTTATTGACTATCCCATGTAAATGAAAATGACCTTCTTCGCTCACGATGTGAGGAATGTCCAAATTCTTCGGCAAGATAAATTTTACAGAACTCTCATGCATCCGCAGTTCAGAATGTGCTGCTTAGCAGAGCGGATGAAACTTTGCAGAATCCTCTCCATCACTTTATCCATATTTCGCGGTGTGCACGCCCATCGAAGGACCAGGTGGTTTTGTTTCTATTAATGGGCCATTCGTTTGAAGTGCAGTTATCCATTTGAGATTGGTGTTGTGGCTGGGGATCTCAAAATGGCATCCGATGTGCAACTGAGGCCTGTAGAGCCTTTGCGTTTTAATCAGGGACCCACTACTTTTGACAAACGTATCGAGAGCAAACTCACGAAGCTCTGGAGTTCATAGCGCTACGATGGATACTAAACAGCATCGTAGGAAGAGTCGATAGAGTCTACTAGCTGAGTAGTGGTCATTCCAAAAAAGGTGACACCTTGTACTTCATAATTTATTTACATTTGATGAAATTTGATGAGCATAGGCCTCTCTAAAGAGCTTCCGCCTATCACGATCTTGTGCAATTCTCAGCCATGGCAGCACTACCACCCTCTTCAGATACTTATACGATCTCCTCCTCTACCTCTGTTCCTTTTCCCTATCCATGGCCTCCATTAAAGGATCTTAACATTCCATCTACTATCTGTTGTTCTTGCTACATGGCATAATCCCATTTCAATTGTGTCACTTTTTTCATGACTTCAGCTCATTTAGTTTTCTGGCGAATCAACACATTTCTTTTTGTATCTCTCTCTCTCTCTCTCTCTCTGTAATTCCTATCATTGATCGCTCTGTGGCTCTTTGGGTAATGTCTAACTCCCATGTCTGGGCACCATATATTAGAACGCCGATTATACACTGGTCCTATGTATACACTGGTATATTTTTAAATTGGAATAAAAACAAAACGTTAAGTCAACGTATTTTTTTTTTATTTTCAATATTGGTTCATAGTAGTTTTATTTAAAAATAATTTCATGTGAATGACCGCCTCTGAATAAAAAAAAATATGCTGGAATATCAGTTTTTGATCACTTTGCTACATAAATCGGCATTTATTTCACCGATGACACGATTAATGTTGGTTTTTAGGTCATCGAGTGTTTGTGGTTTATTGGTGTAAACCAATGATTTCACCTAACTCCAGAGAAAATAGTCCAATGGAGTTATATCGCATGATCTTAGTGGCCAGGTAACATCGGCATTTCTTGAGATTACACGGTCATTGAACTTTTCACTCAATTAATTGATTGTGTCACGAGATATATGTTATGTTGCACCATCTTGTTAAAACCACATGTCGTCCAAATCAAAATCATCTAATTCATGCCAAGAAAAATCAGTAATAATCATGTTTCTGTAGTGTTCTCCATTGACAGTAGCAAATAACTACGGTCCAATTACACCTCCAGACCATAAACCACGTCAAATTGTTAATTTTTGTGAATGTAAAAATGTTTCAAGAACAGCATGTGGGTTTTCTTCAATCCAAATGCGACAGTTTAGCTTATTTACCAAGAAAATTAACCAAAAATGAGCTTCATTATTAAAGATGATTTTTTCATGAAATAATGGATCTGTTTCAAGTTGCTCTAAAGCCCAATCTACAAAATGTCTAAGCAACAAATGGTAATTTGGTTTGAGTTCTTGGGTTAATTGAATTTTATGTGCCTTGAAATGCAAGTCTTGAAGAATATTTCAAGTAGTGTCAGAAGGAAGCCCATGTTCTTGAGAACGATGTGTAATTGATTGTTCTGTATTTTCATTCACACTTTGGTTCACAGCATTGATGTTTTCAGCAAAACGGTATTAAGTTTTTGATGGGTTGGTTTCTTAGCATCGCAAACACTGCCGTTTGATTCGAATTTTTTAATTAAATTACGAATAATAAGATCTGTAGGTCGATTATGTTGACCATAAATTTCACATAAGGCGCGAAAAAGAATTCGAATAAAATCATTATTTTTGTTATAAATTTGAAGAATTTGTATATGCTATGCAACTGTACTAACACAAAAAATATTTAGTTTGGAAATGTTATAAATGTTTTAAATTTTGTAATAAAGGTTTTAAAATGTTTTTGGTAAAATTCATGAATCAAAATTAAATCAATTAAAAAAATTTATTTTTGGTCTCGAGTTTCTCAGACCCCAGTGTGACTTTTGTGTGACTACAAAAATAGTGTGACCGTCCAGGGTTAAAAATCCTTATTTGCAAACATTTCAGATGTCACACTCTTCATCAATATCAATTCATCAGGTACATTTTTCAAGAAGACATTAATAATATGAAATAAAAATTAAAAAAAATCTTTCTGTCCCGGACCTTACCTAATATTTTATAATTTTACCTTTTTTGTTCTAGGTCTTCAGTCCATAAGAGCATAAACAATTATTGTAACTTGTATGTTGATAGCAGTGGAACCGTTGTCATACCAGTTCGTGATTTTGAATTACAAAAGTATAGAATTATAGTGACTACTTTAGTTCGAGCTGGGAAATATACAGGGTATTAAAATTTCTTCCTTCCGTTAACAATAACGGACAACTGGTACAAACCAGTTGTCTGAAAAAATCGAAAACTCATTCTAAAAATGGTATTAGTTGCGCCATTTAGTTATAAGGAACATAAGTCAATATTTAGAATGTTATACAAGGTGTTCTAAAGGAAAGTTTCTTGATATAGCGATATAAATAAAAGGGGGACATCCATCAAAAAAAAACTTCAACTAATGTCATCCAAATCCTTCACCATCAAACATTCACGCTCACGACACTCATCTAAACGAACAGTAAAATTCCTTAGGACTGCTCGGCACATAATCTCTGGAATGGCTTTCATTTCGTGTCGGATATTTTCTTTTAACTGCACCAAAGAGTTTATTGGCAAGAGCACCAAGAGTTAAGAAAGTTTATTGGCAAACTTTCGATTTCAGATAGCACACACAAGAAAAAGTCCATAGGGCTCAAATCAGGATTACGTGGAAGTCACCTCTTCTAAAGATCAATTTGTTTGGGAAAACTTCACGAACTCGTGGCAGAGACGTGTTCAAAGTGTGTGACGTTGCTCCGTCTTGCTGAAACTACGTTATTTGATCAGCAAAGTTTTGTAGTTCAGGTACCAAAAAATTGTCCAACCTTGCCACATAACGCTCTGAATGGACGGTAACTGCGCACCCCCTGCCGACTTCAAAAAATTACAGGCCGATTATTCCTCGCGCTGACATTGCAATTCATTCAGTGACTACGCGAATTTATGGGTTTTTGATGCTTGTGTTTCGAGTTCGTTGCTCAAGTAACGATAGTTCTGCTTATTTACATGACCTTTGAGATGAAAATGAGCCTCAAATCATTGTTTTTGTAAAATTCTGGAAAACACTCCGTACGGTCTGTTCCCTAGAAAGGCTCTATACCAACTAAATTCCTAAACGCCGGGCTATGGATTGACATGCGCCTCGCGCCTCACAGTTGCGTTTGCGCAGTCAGCCAATGAAATAGAAACTTGCTTATGGGATACCTTGTATTACCCACCATGTACAATAGGATCTGAAGTTTAATTCAGTCATCAGTTTTTAACAATCCTCGTAATGACACAACACGAGTTACAAAACGTAACTGTTATTAGGTCCCGAATATAATTTACGGCCTGGCCTCTCTGTTTCATCGACTGCAGGACCTATTCGACACAGAATTTTTCTCGCCGCATAGTTAGTTTAAAGCGTCAGCTTTCAGCCTCAAAACGAGCTGTAATATACGAGGTTACAGTGAATATAACTTGAAAAATCAGCTGTAGACGCGGAGGAACTGGAAGCAACACCACCAGCAATTTCTAAAAGTTTACACAAGAATTCAAAAAGGAGACTTGTTGGATTGTCTATAAGCACAGTTGATAGTAAGAGTAGATGCTTTGATGTTATTGTGCTATCTTCAAATTCAAGAAAATGAACCTCCTGTAAAAGATTGTAGCTTGTGATGAAAAATGGATCCTCTACGATAATCCTAAGAGGCGAAAATCGAAAGATAATCCTGGTGAGCCATCGATTAGTACCGTAAATCCAAATATCAACATCAAAAGGTGTTGCTGTGTTACTCCAATTTGGTCAAACGGTCACTGTTGATCGTTATCAACAGCAAGTTATTTGTGCTAGTGACGCTCTGGTGAAAAACAGCCCTTATACTTCATACACGACCACATACAGCAAATGATTGCCAAGTTGAGTTGAGAAATTTTATCGCAACCGTCGAATTCTCCAGATCAGACCCCTTCGAATTTCATCTCTTCTGATCTCCAACAACATCTCGTTGATAGAATTTTTCTGTTAGAACTTTCAGTGTGAAACACTAAACTCTAAGAGATTTACCACTAAACACCAAATCACTTTTTTAAACTTTTCGACGCACGTTTCGCTAACCATGTTAGCATCATCAGGAGATAATTTAATCTAATTTTAAAATCAAACTATGTTCTATTTATATGATTACCATACCTTATGAAGCGTGCAAAAATCACGAACCGTGAAGTTTACTGAGCCTTACATTAATAATTCAAACAGTTGACTGAATTGAATAGGTCATAATTTCAAGACGGTCCATATAATATAAAGGATTAACTAGGAATCCATTGTCAAAAATGGTTAACGAAGTCATAGATACATTTAAATATTGTAGCAGCCTTATTTCTCCTTCTCTGAAAAACAAACTGCATATTTCTAATCCAAAAGTGCCAAGATTGTGTATTCTACCAAAAATTTATAAACCTAGGAAAATGAATGAGACCATTTGTATCAGCAATTGATTCTCCAACATACAACTTGGCAAAATGGTTAACAAAGGAATTTGAAAACCTACCAAACCAACTACTTTCCAGTTCTGTGATAAACTCTACAAAATTCATAAAAAACTCAAAACACACATCTACAGAAAGATAAGGTATTGGTTTTTTTTAACGTATCATCGTTGTTTCTGAGTGTCCCGATTCCATATACCTTGAAATACCACAGGAAGTTACTCGAGTTAACGGTTTTTATACCAAAATTATTTCTGAGTACATCTCCTTAACAAGATTATGTATGAAGCACAATTGTTTTCAGCTTAATAACAGGTTTTACGAACAACAAGAAGGAACGCCAGTGGGCAATCCTCTGTCACCGTTCTTAGCCAACTTATTCATGAGTAAATTTGAAGCCGAGGCGAAAGATGAGTTTAGTTACTTTCTAAAGGTGGTTCAGAATGCTTAAGATATATGGATGACGTCTTTGCCATTTTCGATTCGAAAAATGAAAACTTAGATGACTATTAAGAACTTAAATAGTAAATCCCAAAGCATAATATTCTAAATATTTTAAAACATAGTATTTTGATATTTTTAGAAAAAAAACACCACCACTTCGAGATACATTTCTAAAGATTCGAATCATAGCTTCCAAAATAAGATGGCTAGTTTAAATTTTATGGTAGATTAATCAATTTTCGTTTAAACAAAGATAATTATAAACTCGAAGAGATTTACCAGTAACTATAGATTTAGCCTTCAGATTAAATCATTTCCTGATGATGCTGAAGTTTAGAAAAGTGATTTGGTGTTTAGTGGTAAATCTCTTCGAGTTTAGTCTTTCACATTGAAGGCTCCAATAGAAGAGTTGAAAGATAATTGTAACAAAGAATTAAAATTAATTAGGAAGGTATCCGAAGTGAATGGTTATAATAAGAACCTTGTAGATAAATTAATTAGAAAACATAAGTTTAGGAAATTATTGGAAGAATTTTCGACTTTTCAAAAGGATTAGAAGAGAAATATATTCATGGTAATACCGTTTGATGTCCAATTAACAAGAGAGCTAGATAACATTTTGAAAAAAGTGGACATTAAGGTTGTGTATAAACCATATAATAAATTAAAATAAGTCTTGGGTAATCCAAAGAATAAAGTAGATCAACATGAAAAATCGGGGATTTACGAAATTAGTTGTCAAGATTGCGATCGAAGGCATATTGGGCAAACAAAAAGATCCATATTAACGAGAAATAAATAACACATTGTCCACATTATATGGGAGAAAAGAAAAATATTGTGTTGCGCAACATGCAATCGAACATGACCATAATATAGATATTAGTAATTTAAGACTGGTTAAAAGTGCCCTAACAGTAGGGCTTTGGATATATATGAAAGCATTCAATTACAAAAATGTAAGAAAATTATGAACCGGAATAAAGAACCTATTCCGTTCAGTCAACTTTTTTAATTATAAATGTAAGGCTCAGAAAACTTCACGGTTCATGATTTTTAAACGCCTGATTAGGTAGTGTTATCGTATAAATAGAACATAGTTTAGTTTTAGAATTAGATTAAATCATCCTGATGATTCTAACATGGTTATCGAAACGTGCGTTGAGAAGTTTAAAAAAGAGATTTGGTATTTAGTCGTAAATCTCTTCGAGTTTACCTAGTTTATAGCTGATTCACATCGCTTGAGGAAGTGGAACAGCCTCACTTTACCACATTAAAACCACTGAGTTTTTTTTTTCGATATGGGATTCGACAGTTGCGTAAAAGTGTGCGAAAATGTATAGAAAGTGAGGGAGATTTCTTCCAAATTTAATTTGTATTATTTTTTCATACAACCACTATAGTTATTTTAAGGAAAAACATAGTAGCGGAAATTCAATAGTTTTGTATCGTAAGCAGGTTATTAGTTAAATAATTGTTTTTATAGTGTTCGAACTTCCGGGGTCGATAGGGGTCACTGTCAACCGAACTGTGAGTTTGGACTCACATTTGACAAAATTATTCAGTATAATCTGACAAAGCATCAGGTAACGTTTAATATCAGAGCAACGCTTACAAATTGTTGAAGTTTATTATCAAAATCAGTGTTCTGTGCGCCAAACTTATAGAGACCTTCGTGAATTTTATGGTGACAAAAACTGTACGTTGCGAAGAAAATATCGCTGCTGTTGCTGGCAGTGTTGATGAAGATCCAAATTTATCAATTCGTCGCCGTTCGAAAGAAGTTGGATTTTGTCATTCGACTATGAATTCCGAATTTGAATGGTATTGATCTGGAAGAGATGTAATTCTAACAGGACGGCTCTACGTGTCGTACAGCCAAGGCAACAATTGATTTATTGAGGGAACTATTTGGTGAGAAAATTATTTCGAGAAACAGACTTGATAATTGGCCACCAAGGTGTTCTTTAGATTATGCCTTTAGTCAATGCCGATAAATCAGCAACTATTGACGCCTTGAAAGCCAACATAACTAGGACAATTGCCGACATAAGACCCCAATTGCATGAAAAAGTGGAAAATTGGATTGATAGAATGCGCTTTGTTAGAAGTAGCCGCAGAATACATTTGCCCGAAATTGTTTTCAGACATTAATGCCATTGAATGTTACTTCACATAAAATAAATAGTTTTAAGGCATGTAATTAGGCTGTTGTGTTATTTGAACTTAAAGTTCGGACGCACTGAAACAATCATACTATATACAGTTATGGTCAAAAAATAAAAGTACTATTTAGAAATCATAAGTTTATTTTGTATCAACAAATAAACTATAACAGGACAGTTTATATATGGTATATACCAAATGAAGTAATCAACTGACATATCAACAAAAAAATAATTTAAACAAAATTTCAAAAATACATAACTTTCGATAAATAAGAGCTTGATTATAAAAATAAAAGTTTTTAGAAATACACGCACAAAAAAAAAGAAAGAAAAAAGTTGTATAACAAGTACATACTAGTCAAAATTAACTTAGTCAGTATTTTGTTGGATAGCCTTTATTTTCCAAAATTGCAGTACATTGTCAAGTCATGGAGTCTATAAAATTGCAAACTTCAACCGGAATGGAATATCAGATTTCTTGAACAGTCTCCAATCGTCTCATTGTCGTGCAGGCAGTTCCACTGTAATAACATATGTTCTTCGGTGTAAGGCATCATAATATTCTGTAAGATGTTTAAGTAAATTTCTTTGGTCATGGTTTGTTTTATCCAATGAATTGAAATGAATCAACTGCGGCATATGAAAATGAACCCCAAATTTTTATTTTACCACCACATTTATTTTAATGTTCACTCGACGCAAAACATGTCTCCTTCACTATCAAATAAATGTATTTTAGTTTCGTCGGAAACAAACTCCTTACCTTGTTTTAAGTGTTTTTAATTCAAAGAGGGAACTTTCCTTGTAATTCTGCCATTATAGCCAAATTGTTGCAAATGTCTAAAACTTCTCGTACTGATTGGTAGCTAAATTCCGTTTGGCAGCCGTCGAAGTCATTAAAGGATTTTTGCACGCTTCGCAAATTAAACGATAAAGTGTCAATTGTCAAATTGAAAAGCATTGGTGCCAGGCCATCACTTTGTTGAAGGTCATTGTCAGTTCTAAAGCTAGAAGTAGGGTCATATTCTACTCTGACTTGTGGGCATAGAATCAATCTTTGTCATTCTTGTAAGATGAACCAGTTTCGGTGGGGTTCTAAACTCCAACATGATTTTATAAAGTACGCGCATGTCGATATTGTCGTATGCCTGTTTGAAGTCAACAAATACCTGGCGCACATCAATGTTATATTCTCAGCACCTGCAAACTTCTTACCTTGTTTTAAGTGTTTTTAATTCAAAGAGGGAACTTTTCTTGTAATTCTGCCATTATAGCCAAATTGTTGCAAACGTCTTTTAATACTTCTCGTACTGATTGGTAACTAAATTCCGTTTGGCAATCGTCGAAGTCGTAAAGAGATTTTTACACACTTCGCAAATTAAACGAGAATCTTCTCAACTAGAAGTTTTTCATTTTCGATTCCGGAACTTCATCGGTTTTTGCTCTATGCTTTTCTCTTTTAATACTCTTGAAACAACACAAGGAGATATTTTCAAAGTTTGACAGATAAATTTATAAGATGTTTTCTGTTCTCGCAATTGCAAAATTAGCCGGCGTTCTTCGTCAGTACAATGCTTAGTACGACCCATTGTTTTAATTACACTAACAACGCTAATCAAACAATAAAAACCAATTTCTGATAAAATATGAACCAAAGCTATCAATATACCTAAACAATCTTGTTTTCTTGACCACATTATTTTTTAAATGACATTCTCGAATTTATCTTGCGATAATTTTTTTTAATATGTATCAAGAGGGTGAATGGTAAGTAAAGTATTTTTGTAACAGTTGCATTTTATTTTAAGAAATCATCTAAATAGTACTCTTATTTTCTTGGTCATAACTGTATAATCAACCAATGTATATCGATAAACCTATCATACATTTTTACTAGGATATACCAGCCGGACGTACTGTTCATAGATGAAGCCGCACAAGCACGGGAGCCGGAAGCATGTTGTGCAATCGGTCTTCTATTAGCCAATAAACGATTGATTTTAGCTGGCGATCCCCAACAATTAGGTCCCGTAATTCACTCTGAAAAATGCAAAGAATATGGATATGGTAAGTTTCATAAATACTTCCTGTGACATTCTCCGAATTACAATATTTGATGTAGAGGAAACCAGATCCAAATTATTTCTCAAAAACATTTTTTTATTATTAAACAAGGGTCTATTTACTTGCACATAAATAACTAAATAATTTATTTTTCTTCCTATGCTGATGCATCCGTTAGTGACTCCTGATCTCCTTCACCTTTCTCTTACCAGTTTTTGACGTGCAGTAATTCTTCAGCATCTCTTTTTATCAATTTTTCTATTGGAACCTTCGGTGTGCAACACTAAACTAAAAGAGATTTACCACTAAATACCGAAACACTTTTTTAAAGTTCTCCACCCACGTTTCGCTAACCATGTTAGCATCATCAGGAGATGATTTAATTTAATTTAATAGGTCCTTTATCCCGGTTCATTATTTTCTTGCATTTTTCTATTTGAATGCTTTCATATGCATCCAAAGCCCTGTTGTTATTTACACTTTTAACCAGTCTTAAATTACTAATGTCTATCTTGTGATCAGGTTCGATTGCATGCTGGGCAACACAAGATTTTTCATTTCTCCTATATCTAATGTGGGTAATGTGTTCTTTATATCTCGTTGATAAGGATCTTTTTGTTTGCCCAATATACCTTCGATCACAATCTTGACAGCTAATTTCGTAAATCATGTTCGTAAATCGATTTCGTAAAACATTCGTTTCATGTTGATCTACTTTACCCTTTGGCTTACCCAGGACTTCTCTTAATTTATTATTTGGTTTGTACACAACTTTAAGGTCTGCTTTTTGAAACATTTTGTCTAACACTCGTGTTAATTGGGCATCAATCGGTAGTACCATGAATTTATTTCTGTTCTGATCCTTTTGCAAAGTCGAAGATTCTTTCAATAATCTTCTAAACTTATGATTTCTAATTAATTTATCTGCAATGTTCTTATTATAACCGTTCACTTCGGATACTTCCCTAATTAATTTTAATTGTTAGTTATAATTGTCTTTATTTAAAGGAAAATTGATTTATCTATTTACCATAAAATTTAGACTAATCATCTTATTTTGGAAGCTATGATTCGAATCGTTAGGAATGTATCTCGAAGTGTTTTTTCTAAAAATATCAAAATCTATTTTTATTGTTTCTACTTACTAAAACATCCAGAAATGGTAAACTATCGTTGTTTTCGAGTTCATGCGTGAATACTGTGTATATGTTTTGGGATTTACTATATAAGTTCTTAATAGAATCATCTATTAAGTTGTTTTAAGTTTTCATTTTTTGAATCAAAAATTGCAAAAATATCATCCATATATCTTAACCATACCTTCGGAAAGTAACTGAATTAATTTTTCGCCTCTGTTTCAAATTTACTCATAAATAAGTTGACTAAGGACGGTGACAGGGGATTGCCCATTGCCGTTCTTTCTTTTTGTTCGTAAAACCGATTGTTAAGTTCAAAACAATTTTGCTTCATACATAGTCTTGTTAAGGAGATGTATTCAGAAACAATCTTGTTATTAAAACCATTTAACTCGAGTAACTCTCTTAGATATGTCAAGGTATGTGGAATCGGGACACGCGGAAACAACGATGACACGTCGAAGGAAACCAAGACCTCCCCTTCCTCTAGATGTGTGTTTTTAACTTTTCCTATAAATTTTGTTGAGTTTATCACAGAACAGAAAGGTATTTTCAAATTCCTTTGTTAAGCATTTTGCCAAGTTGTATGTCTCTTTTGCTCTCTTTTGGCTCTTTTTTTCTTTTTTCTTTTTTGTATCCTATTTTTACACGCTTTATTAGGTAGGTAGTACGCTTCATAGATAGTAGGTTAGCAATTAGTGTCTCCTATAAATAGAACATAGTTTAGTTTTGAAAATTAGATTTAATCATCTGCTGATGATGCTAACATGGTTAGCGAAACGTGCGTCGTGTTTCGAGAAAGTGTTTCGGTGTTTAGTGGTAAATCTCTTTGAGTTTAATCTTTTTTTATATTGTCCTTCCATTGTGTCTTTTTTACTTACTTACGATGAAGCTGCAACCCAAATCGGGCTTGGGCCTCCTGTAGACTCCGCTTCCATCCATCTCGGTTCAGTGAAATCTTAGCAGTGACTTACTGTCTGCGCCAATAGAATTCTCCCAGCGCTCTGTGGTTTTTCTTTGTCCGTTGACTCCTCCTTTGTCCTCTTTAATGTGCGTTTGGGAATTTTATAAGGGTCGACACTTCTGGATTATCGAGGATGGCATACAATTCTCTATTGTATCGCTGTCTTCAGATCGAGTCTTCTCTGACAGGTCCGACGATTCTTCTGAGGGCCTTTCTTCCAAAGACGTTTTAATTTAATTACGCCTTATTATAACATAATTTATAAATTTCGATGGGTTCGCTTCTATCCTTCGATAAGTTTGTCCCCCTAGGTATACAAAGTTGTATACGTTTTCTATGTTAAAGACTCCTACTGTAATATTTTGTCTGATTGGCGTCTTTTTCCTAGTTTGTGTTATAACTTTTATTTTGTTTTCGTTAGTACATAGTCCAAGTTGCTACCGAGTAAAGGTTTACAAATATTTCTGTAGCACTCTCCAAAGCTCTTGCAAGTATATTTATGTCGTCGGCATATGCTACGAGTTGTGTGGATTTGAAACATAGTGTTCCTTTGGTGTCAACGGGAAGTTTCCAAACAACATATTTGAGTGTCAAATTAACAAGCATTGATGCCAGGCCATCGCTTTGTTTAAGGTCATTGTCAGTTCTAAAGCTAGAAGTTAGATCATTTTCTACTCTGACTTGTGGACATAGAATCAGTCATTGTCATTCTTGTAAGACTAACCAGTCTCGGTGGGGCTTTAAATTCGAATATGATTTTATACAGTACGCGCATGTCGATATTGTTGTATGCCTGTTTGAAGTCAATAAATACCTGGTGCACATCAATGTTATATTCCCAGCACTTTTCCAGCACCTGTTTAATTGATAATATCTGGTCCGTGGTCGATCGTCTAGCTCTAAATCGGTCAATATATTCACCAATTACTTTGTAAGCAAAGGGCTTAATTCGCTTTTCTAGAATTTCCGTGAAGATATAAGACGTGCACATTTTTTATAAATTGAAGTGTTTCCTGAGTCCGTACGTCCGTGGTTAATCTATGTAGATGTGCTATGCATGTGACACCGCCATTCAGAAGCTCAGCTGGAATTTGATCAGTGCCCGGCGCTTTGTTGTTTGGGTGGTTCCTCAGGGTTGTTTTTACTTCTTCAAGTATGGGAGGACTCAAAGAGGATCCTTCATCAGCTGCTGATATCAATTTTGCGTATTTGTATTGCGCCCATTTTAGATTTATATATTCTGCGTTACTTACAAATCTTGTCTTCTGCACCCTTGCAGAGGAGTTGGTATTCCTCTTTCATCTTTTTAACTAGGGAATACGCGGCTCTTGTGTTGTGTAATTTAAAATATTCGTCCATATTTTTAATTTCGTCATTATTGTACTTCCGTTTTTTCTGTCCGCAGATTTTGTTTGCAAATCGTCTAAGATCATTACATTTGTCATGTTTGGCTTTTGTAGGTTGTTCCGTTAATATTTTGTAAGCTTCTTTTTTTTTCGCTCTGATGCATCTTGGCATTCTTTATCGAACCAGTCATTTCTTTTGCGCGGGGGTTGTTGTCCTATCACCTCCTCTGCGACGAATGTCACGCCATCTTTAATGCTTTGCCACATTTCTTCTATTAGCGTGCTGGTGTTGTTTGGCATTGCCGCGAAGTGCTTCACCAAGACTGATACGTATTTCGCAACTAATTTTCATCCTTGAGTTTTCCAATGTTGAATTTAGGGACCGGTTATGTTTTTGAGTGTCCTCGGTTTGTTATTCGACAACGGAACTTGAACTCTTTACTAAATAGTGATCTGTGTCCCAGTTAGCCCTTCGACATATATGCAAGTTGAGAATGCTGGAAGCCGCTATTTTCTCTATTATAACGTGGTTGTCCTTCCAATTGTTCCCTATATAAGTCTCCTCTTTGTCCACTTTCGCGTTAAAGTCACCTAGGACTATTTTCATATAGTTCAACGAAGGGAGTCGAATGTTGATTCTAAGGTGCTGTGGAAATCATCTTTAATTTCATCGTCTTGGTCTTTCGTTGGGGCGTGGACTTGAATAAGCCAAACATTAAAGAATCTTATCTTGATGCGGATTGCACACAATCGTTCATTGACGGGTTTGGTTGGTGTTTAAACTTGTTGTCGACGATAAACGCAACTCCAAACTCCCGGCTCCCCGAAGATTTTCCACTTTTGAAATTTGTGCACGATCTAATATCGGTAATCCCGTAACTAACAATTTAGTTTCTAGGAGTTTGTTTATATTGTACTTGCTCACCTTCCAGGAGCGCTCTCACTGGACCTATCCTGTACAGGGATCGCTCGTTCCAAGATCCGAAGGAATAGTCCATTTTTCAGGCCTTCCTACTGCTGTGGATCGACACAGCCGACACTTAATGCTGTTATTTTGTTTTAAGCAGTTCATATTAATATAATCAGGAAATATTAATAATCACATTGAAAAAAGCAAACTAGCAAATCATTTTTCGTTTGGGTGGTCGTTGCCGTTGAATCAATCTAATAAGAGACGGTGCTTCAGGTTTCGAAACAAGTCTAGTTTTTTCGAGGATGAGTTGTTAACACATCGCTCAACTCCCCAACCTGGAGGACCAGCCTTATCTCTGATGGTGTTTATTTTTTACACCCTGGCGGGAAAAGGGTGGATGTTTTTTAGATAAATATGACGTCTGGATTTCTCACAGCTATGCTGCGAGTCCAACTATATCATATTTTTTGCCTACTTCCTGAGACACACTGATGTTATTGGCCATTCAGGCTAACTCTATGGTCCCACTTTTCTCAACCGGGCTTGGATACCGGTTATGATGGAATTTCCATCGTATTTTACTCCATTATTTTCCTTGATATCCGGTTTTGCTGGTACTCTCGCCACATGTCCCGCCTATCTGAGTGTCTGAACCCTCCTCACGTAGTCTACAATATCTAGATCCTTGTACAATTGCTTGATTTCAAAGTTATACCTCATCCTGCAAGTTCCTTTTTCATTCACAGCACAGTACACATTCTGAGTACTTTTCTTGTAAATACTGCGAGCATCTCTTCTGTTTTCTGTGTGAGCGTTTCACGTCTGGCAGCCATAAGTGACTACAGGTTGAATGAGATGTTTTACAAATCCTAAATTTCGTGTTCCTTTGAATAAGTTTAGATCTTAGAATAGAATGGAGGGAATAAGTAACTTTTTTTCCATTTATAGTACGTTTCAGATTCTTCAATTCTTTTCTTGGGTTGATTCTTTTTCCCATCACCTTTAATTTCATGTTTCTTTTAATAATTCTTTCGATCGTGTTATTACGTTTAGGTCGCCTGCATATCCCATTGCCTGTTTTTCTTTATCATTGAATGCCTAAATATATATGACGAGTAAGCTTAATATCAGTTATATCTCGAGGAGCTCTAATTTGACCGAAAAGTACACATATTTTGCCAATTCCTTATTGTGATGTGATCAAAATAAGGTGACTTTTTAAATAAAACAAAGTATTTATTTATTCATTCAAATTTATTTTGTCTTCTTCACAGCAGTTGCCTCTCACTGCAATACACATATTCCAACGTTTTTCCCAGTCTCTGAAATAGTTTTTTTATACTCGACCTCTCGTATATTCTTCAAAGTTGCCAACGAACTCTCTTGTAAGGATGTTTTCTTCATTGGCTAACTTGGAAGGTTTTCCTGAACGGGGTTCCTTTCTACTGCTTTTCTACCATCACTATAGTCTTTGTACCATTTGCAAACATTTTTTTTTGGCATAGTTTCATCGTCGTTATAGTTTCTTAATATCTTCAATGCTTCAGCACAAAAAAAAATCACTTTTTAGGCAAAATTTACTGCAGTTTCTAATATAACAAGCGAAATGACATGAAACTTTTGTCAGATGTCATGGACAGTCATACCAACTTGAAAAATAAATGGTTGTATCAATATGTTAAGTGCGCAAGTTATCAAACAAAACTCACTTTATTTTTTGATCATAGTAGTATAAATATAATTGTATTAAGATATGACTAACTATTGTTTTATTTCTTTTTAGATATCTCAATATTTGAAAGGCTGTGGAAGTTACCATTATATCAGAACAATCCCGATTTTATGACCATGTTGAAGTTAAACTTCCGGTCACATCCTGAAATATTGAAAATTCCAAATGAATATTTTTACAAAAATCAGTTAAAGGTTAGTTACTTTCAGTTCTTGGTGTAACGAAAGCTTTGTAATGACAGTGTAAATTAATAGGTCTTTCGGTTAATAATGTCGATTTTTTCGCAAAATTTGGGCGTTTATGTTCATAACAAAATAAATTACCTTATTAATCACAGTATTGGCTATCGTTAGCTATTGCTTTTTCCCATCTTTCGGTGCATATGTCGGATGGGGTAGGACGTCCCATTTAACTTTTTATAAATAGTTTTTTACACATTTTGCAACATAGGGCCGATCATTGTCGTGTTGAAAAATTACTTGTTCGGTCCTTTGGGCGTATTCTGGTCGTTTTTCCTTCAATGCTCGGTTCAATTTTATCAATTGTTCTCGGTATCGATCGCGAGTAATCGTTTCACCAGGTTTCAGCAGTTCGTAATACACAGCTCTCCTACTATTCCACCAAAATACACATCAATGCATTATTTCCATGTATATTGCGCACTGGTTGTAATGTTGAAGTCTGGCTTGGGTCTACCCATGATTTTTTGCACTTTGGATAATCAAAATAGATCCACTTTTCATCACCCGTCATAACTCAATGCAAAATACCTTTTCTTTTCTGTCTGGCAAATTTCACAAGTGGTTTTTCGCCTTTCAATGCTTCTTTCGTTGAATTCAAATGAAACCAATTTTTCTTCCTTCTGGATCTTTCCCAATGCGTGTATACATTCAGAAGTGATGGATTGGGCAACGTTCAATGCTTCTGTCAATTGTTTTAACGTATGATTTGAGTCTTCATTCAATAATGCTTGCAAATGTGTATATTTTTCGGCTGGCTTGGACGCTCCTTATCTATTGTATCCAGATCACCACTTTTAAAGCGTTTAAACCATCGTTTATAAGTTTTTTGGGTTAGAAAATGTTCAGCATAAACTTCAACCAACAATCGATAACTTTCAGAAGCCGTTTTCTTCAAAACGTCTTTTTCTGGTATATAATTTGACACATTTAAAGCTGTAAAAACTATATTTTTTTTTGCACTATGACAATTAATAATGAACTGGCTTTTGATGGCTTATGTTTACCCTCCAAAACTCCATACACGTCATTCGTCTATATCAACAAATGTATTCGTAATACGATCTCTTAGTATAATCGACATTATTACACCTATTATCTAAATATACAGTATAAACAAAACGAACAATTATGAAATGTTCGCATTGGTCGAAAATTAAATGACTGAACCGCTGGCTCAGTTCTCTTCCTGAAGCAGACGCGTGTCTTATTTATTAATAGTTGCATTAGTACCGGCCTTTTTTTTAAATTAAAGAGTTTTATTAATAAAAGCGACAATTATAACAGAAAATTAATAAATCGATAATTCTCGATCATTACTCCCTACCTGCTATCATCTCCCGACCAATTTGTTGATGCCCTTTCTCCAGAAATTGCTCGAGGAAGTTATTAAGCCAGTGTTTGATGTCCTCGTCGTTGGCGAAGGTTAGGACCCTCGTTTGGTTGGACAGCGAGCGCAAGAGGTGGTAATTGGTTGGCGCAAGATCTGGAGAGTACGGCGAATATGGCAGAATTTCCTATTTGAGATCATTCAGCGCCTCCTTTACGATGTTTGCTGTGTAAGGTCGTGCATTGTCGTGGAGGAAGATGGTTTGGCCACGTTTATCGTGTCGTTTCTGTTGAATAACCTCATTTAAACAATGCAGCTGGTGATTTCTTATATACAGGCTCCGATTTTTTGAGCAAATCCCATAGATTGAAAATGTCGGGAGATTGTCGCAAGGCTTCAGTCAATCTTCTCCAATTATCCGCTCAAAAGTGCTTTAAGATGATCCTCGTCGAAGTCGGAAGATCGACCAGAGGGGGGGGGGGGGGGTATCGTTCAGGTCGAAATTGTCATTTTTGAACTTGGCAAAACAATCTGGAGTAGTGCCTTCGACTATAGCGTCCTCTCCTACTACTCGTCGACTATAGCTAATTGACCGCAGCGAAAGGGCGAAATATAGCAAGTGTTGGAAATAAAGTTTTTTGTCGCTTGGAATTTCCATTTCAAAAGCGTGAAAGTTTAGTAGAATGAAGTGTTTCAGAAAAAATTAGCAATTTTTTTATTAGTTTTGTAACGAAAGAAAATGGCTTTCTAATGCATTTATACACTTGGCCAAACAAAATTAAAATGAAGGAATAACAACCGAATTATAAAAAACGGCGGGAACTTGGAAACATCCATTAAATTTGGAAATGCTGCTTCAATGGAGGTGTATAGAGATGTCTCAGTTTGATTTGGTATACATAATAGTCTAACAGATTTATATCTGGATTATTAGGAAGCCAAAACTCTTTGAATCAAAAAAAGTCTACTTGTGTTGGTCATCGTGTTATATGGCCTCCTCCTGGAAAGATGCAGGTCATTATTTAGGTCATTCATAGATGAATGATCATTTCATAGATGCAGGTTTATTTAAACATCCGAGTTTCCTCCTGTAAAAAAATGGCTATTCTTAATACAAGGCTTAGGACGTGAATACTTGTAAATCTTATCCTCGCGACAATGGGGATATCTTCGTGATTGTGGGAAAGCCGGCGGTAATTGTTGCATCTACTGAAATTTCTAATTTTTTTATTATCTTATTTTTAGCAAACAATTTTGTCCAAATGTCGGTGGCTACTTCTGACAAACCATTCTGTCAATCCAATTTCTTACCACGTTTTCAAGCAGTTGGCGTCTTATACCCGCAATTGTTCGAGTTATGTTAGTATTCGAGCCGTCAATAGTTTGCTGGTTTGTTGGCATAGACCAAATTTTTAACACAACCCGACAGAAAATAATCCAAAGGCGTTAAATCAGATGACTTTGGTAGCCAACTAACAGGTCCTCGAAACAATTTTCTCACAGAATTGTTCCTTCAATAAATCGATTGTTACGTTAGCTGTCTGATATATGGAGCTGTCCTGTTGGAACCACATCTACCTCCAGACCAATACTATTCAAATTCGGAATTAAATAATCATTGATCATCGCTCTGTAACGATTCCCATAAACGAGTTGATAAATTTGGATCTTTATCAATACTTCCTACAACAGCGGTCATGATGACATTTGTCGTGATTATTTGACGGCGATTCCTATCGAAAGTCCAGAGATATTAAAAAAATAACCTTTTATAAAATAATATATAATTTGCATGTTCACCCAGTGGTTAATCCCGTTACTTTTTACCGATTCTTCTAATGGATGCTTCACTGTGAATTCAAAGAAATTCACAACTAAACACCATATCAGGTTTTTATATTTTTCGACGCGCGTTTCGCTAACCATCATCAGGAGATGATTTAGTCTTCCAATACTTTTTGTTTAGACCAGTACTCAATACTTTTTGTTTAGACCAGTACCCAATACTTTTTGTTTAGACAAGTACCCAATACTTTTTGTTTAGACCAATACCCAATACTTTTTGATTAGACCAGTACCCAATATTTTTTGTTTAGACTTATTATTTTTCTAATTTAAAAGTTTGTTGGCATATCTAATCCGAGACAACTTTATTAATGTTTCTTAATTTCTAGGCAGTTTCTACGTTGGCTACAAATGATCCGTTATGTGGAATATTTGTTTATAAATTGATTGTCAACGACAATAAGCTAGTTAAACGACTAAGTCCAATAGAATTCTGTTCGGTTCTTTCCAAAGAGCAGCGCCAGGGTAAATCTCCAAGGTAGGTGTTCGTAGATCATTTTTAGTTACGTCAAGTAAATATTTTTTCGTCAGATTCTAATTTGAATATTTTAGTTTTTACAATATGCGTGAAATTCTTATGGTGTATAAATATGTGGAAAAATTGACTTCAATTAAATTTCAAAATCCAAAAGATAAAGTAACACCTGAACAAATTGGTGTTGTAACTCCGTACATTCGACAAGTAAGTATTTTACTGAAATTTTGAAGGTTCTTTTCATCTTTACAGAACACACACAGTAGAGTTTATACAGGGTATAGGAAAAAGTACTTTCATAAAATTTAACCAACAGTTCTTTACATTTTTTTTGAACAGAAAATTTTCTTAACAATGACAACGTCGTGTTTATTTCGATCGGATCGTCTCATCGCCTTGTTTATTTCGAACTATCGGAATTCAATCATTGTTGCATTAGTCTCTCAAGATATTATTAGAAAATAAAATATAACATTTTTATAGTCATTTGTTAATTTATTATACATTATAGTCAAAAAATAAAACTTTGGCCTCGGGTACGATGCCTACTGTGAGTGGCAAAGCGACGCCGCTCGTCTTTTTGTTTACAGTTTTGTTTGTAGGGGACGGCTACAATAGGCAAGGGTGTTAGGGCGGCACCGTTTGCGGCTTACCGCTCGTCTGTCATAGCGTACCCGTGGCATTACGTTGTTGTTTAATTTCAAAGCTGAAATTACTTACCCTAATTTTTCCTACCATAACACGTTTTCAACAATGGACGTCACATTAAGGGGGTATTCTAGTGTAGAGGCATGAATTTGAGGTGTTTATTCTGGTGCTATAAATAAAAAACAAAAAATATTTTTACTATCCATTTTTTGACCAGGCGTTTATTAATGTTTTAAGAATACAAAAAAAAAGTCAAAAAATACAAAACTGAATATGTTATATGTTGTTGAAGTGGGGGGTACAAAAAAATGGCGCGCCAAACTTGTCACGATTGCAAGCTTTCTAATGATTTGAAACAAAAAAATTTAAAAAATTATTAATTTAGATAAATGTTGCTATCGAACTAAGAAAAAGTGGAAAAAAAAATTTTTTTTTTTGCTAAATTACGGGGGTCCGAAAAGTCATTTCTAATCATTCATAAATTTTTTTTGTACTTTTCTGAATTTTTTAAAAATAGTATTTTTTTAAGTTTTGTTATAATAATAGTTAGTGCGATAGAGACATGTATTGAGAAGACTCATACCAAATTTCAAGTAAATCGGTTCAGTAGAACTTGAAAAATCATGCCAAACGTTTTGAAAAATGTAGTTTCGAGAAAAACGCGTTTAAAGTTTCGGGTAAAATTACGCCCGGCGTCAACCATAAAATGACATTTTTTACTTACATTTCTTCAATCCGCGATTCTTGCTCCATACATGGGGCCTTCCTCTACTTCAAAAAAAGCATTTTCCGCATTTCTTTCTTCTAAACGAGCAGTTCGGGCTTCCTTTGAGGCGTTAGAAGTTCGGATTTCTGAACGATTAATCCGGGCATTATCTCGTTTGGTGGCGAACGCGTGAGCTTCTGGACCAATGTCCATTCCCATAAGAGACATCATTTTTAAAATAGGAATGAAGCCTTCATTAAATATGGAAACTGCAATAAAAGTTGCAATTTCTATTGTGTGTGCCGTCAAGTATATGTTTTGGCGCAAAAGTCCAAATTAATGAATTCAGGGACTCATTATTATTCTGGGTCTCAGAACCTAGGCATCGAACCAATAAATCCTCTGACAATAAACTCTCGTAGATCGGCTTTATAATTTCTAATACGTTGTCAGACAGAGGCGGGTTTTCGTGGTCAAATTCTTCAGATGTACCTTCATGTACAGGTTTTTGCCATTTACACCAGCTTTGTGGACCAGGTGGGCAATACAAATGTTGCGGATTTTCATTTGTAGAACTATTATGATAGAAGGTAGTCCAAATTGCATTTTTCATGTCCTCTATGGAATACGGATGCCGGCGAATCGCTAATCAATAATATAGACAGTTTATTTATCACTTTATCGGTTAATTTCCCTGGACCTTTTCCGCCAATTTCTTTGCCTTTATTTTCGTTTTTTGCTTTCCGTAATCTTGCACGCATTCTTTTTTGTACATAGTATAAGTATTTACGACCGAAGGGGACCGCAGGTAGACAGATAATCCCTAACGTCTTTTGTTCGATTCGTTCCAGCCGAGCCAGTATTGAAGTCGTGTCACTAAAATAGCTATATCTCTGGAAATAATTAAAATTTTGACTAATCCTTTTGAGGACATATTCTTGAAAGGTTAAGCTTTGAAAATATAAAAAAAACGATTTTTTCAAATTACTACACTAGAATACCCCCCTTAAGAAACACATGATCAATTCAAAAAAATAAGGAATTTTTCCGTAGTCTACGTAAAAATTGCCCAGTCCTTTCATGCACATATGATTAATTGTTTTAAAAGGAATACAACTTTGCTCCCGCCGTTTTCCTATAGATGAAGTTAGCGGAGTAGTCGTCGCTACTTGGGCATCTTGTAAACATATCTCCATCCCACCAGTAGTCGATTTGTGTTTACATCATAAAATTATTCGCTATTAAAAATGTCAGTTTATGAGCTAAATTCTTCATTTCATTTATTTATTATTTACGTATGGGCCCTGGTGGACCACGCGAAGTATAATTAGAGCTGTTAGCCTTCCTTTGCGCCCATACTAATTTCATTCTTTCGCTATGAGCTTTTTTCCTTTCGTCAGACCAAGTTGTTCCAGTCTTCCTACATTTTTCTCTCTGGCCAACCTTCCAAACGTCAACCTTGTGCTCTAATAGCCTGTATCCTAAATTTCACTTTGTGTAATATTTGCTGATCTTAGATCCTCTTTAATTGCAGCAATCTATTTAATTATTTCTACTTTAGCTCTATTCATATTTTTATCAAATTCGACTATTTGTCTAGTTAGCCTACTCGGATTCATCTGTTGTATGTGTCTGTAAAACTTAAGTCTTCTTTTTCTCATATCGCTATGTATACCTGTGTATTGTTTGATTTCTTGGTTTTCTCGAAGTCGGTATGTTGTATTTATTTGTTTGGGGCATAGGATTTTTCTTATGACTTTTCTTTCCTTCTTTTCATGTCCTCAATGTCTCTCTTTCTATTCAAAATGAGCGTTTCTGCCCCATATAGACATGCCCCTTTTCTGCTTTTTCTTTTAGGATTTCAATCTGTTTCTGTGCCGTTAATACATCTTGAGCCAAAATTGCTAGATCATCAGCAAACGCCAGACAATCAATTTTGATGTTGGTTCTCCCCAGTTTAATGGGCTGGTCAATATCCACGACCGACTTTTTTTCACGCCACTCCTGTATTACTTTTTCTAGAACACAGTTAAATAAGAGTGGCGAGAATCCATCCCTTTGTCTCACTCCAGTTTTAATTTCGAAGGGCTCTGAGATGTCACCCATGAATTTAACTTTTGACCTTGTGTTAGTTAATGTTGCTTTAATAATTGCCAGCGTTTTCAGATCTAGTCCTTGTTCTTTCAAGATTCGGAATAAAGATTCGCGGTAAATAGAATCGTATGCTTTTTTGAAATCCACAAATGTACAGACGAGATTTTTATTGTACAGTTTTTGATGTCTTAGGATCAACTTTAGATTCAGGATCTGTTCAGGGCAGCATCTGCCCGGTCGAAAACCTGCTTGATATTTTCCAATTTTAGATTCTAACTGTCCCTGTGCTCTGTCTAGTAGACATTGAGATGGAATCTTGTAACAAACTGGGAGAAGAGATATCCTTCTATAGTTGTTTACATCCGTTCTATCTCCTTTCTTGTATAGTGGATGGATTAGAGTATCTTTCTAATCTTCCGGAATTTGTTCGATACGCTTCTGTAGAATTTTGGTTATTTCCTGGATTGTACCTGGACCAGCGGATTTTAACAGTTCAGCAGTGATTCCATATTAACCAGAAGCTTTGTTATTTTTAAGCCGCTTGATTTACCTAATTATTTTATCTTTCATTTCATTTAATTTAATTTTATTACAGTTAATTTATCTCTTTAATATAAAGAAATTTGCGGCTGAGGCTCACCGAATGCTCTCAGACACTTATGGTGAGGCCGCTATGAGTGAAAGAGCGTATCGTGAGTAGTTCGAAGGTGGATCGAAGACCGGCATAACGGTGGAAGAGTGAAAGTTTTTGAAGATGAAGAATTAGAGACATTGCTTAATGAAGACTCTTCTCAAAGTCAAGAAGAGTTGGTAAGATCATTGGGAGTGACTCAACAAGCAATTTAAAACGCCTCAAAGACCTGGGAATGACCCAGAAGCAAGGATATTGGGTGCCGGACGAGTTGAAACCGAGAGATGTTTATCGCTGTCTGTTTTCTTGTGAACAATTGCTTGAAAGGCAGAAATGAAAGGGATGTCTGCATCGCATTATGACTGGGGACGAAAAATGCGTTTATTACGATATCCCCAAGCGCCAAAAATTATGGAGATATCCCGGCCACGCTTCCACATCGACAACCATACTGAATATTCACGGATCGGAGGTCAGGCTTTGTACTTGGTGGGACCAGCTTGGTGTAGTTTACCTGTTAAAACCATCTGAAACAATAACAGGGGATCGTTATCGAACGCAATTAATGCGTTTGAGCCGAACATTAAAAGGCAATCGGCCTCAATAAAGAAAGACACGATAAAATGATTTTGCAGCATGACAATGCTCGGCCCCATGTTGCGAAAGTGGTCAAAACATACTTGGAAATATTGAAATGGGAAGTCCTATCCCATCCGCCGTATTCTCCAGACGTTGCTCCCTCCAACTATCACCTGCTTTGATCGATGGCACACGCCGTGGCGGACCAGCACTTCCGGTCTTATAAAGAAGTCAAAAATTGGATCGATTCAAAAAATGACCAGTTTTTTCAACGCGGGATTCGAATGCTGCTTGAAAGATGTAATAATACGAATAAAAAGAATAAATGTATAACCAGTTTTTTACAATAAAGCCTGGAATTTTGAAAAAAAGAAACGGCGGGAATAAAGTTAATACCTTTTATTAAATTAGTTAATTTAATCATCCAAGTTCGCCATCAAACGTCCACCATCCCATCCCTCGTGAAAGAAGCTTCGTCGGTTGATAAAATATTGAAGAAAAAATTTGGATTCCATTTGTTTTGACCAATAAAACAATCACAATTTTTCCTATTTAATATCGAAGTTAACTTTCAGAGCCAGTAATAAATGCATATGAATAAGATGAAGAAGAGATAAGATGCATATTCTGATAGTCGCGTGCAAAATATATTTTTAGTTATAAATCAAATTTAAATGTATACCCTGAAACACTGAAATAATTTTTAACTCAATTTTGAAATAATAATTGTTGTCGTGGCGATATTGCGACGTTATCACATCGTTCAGGGCTAATGTAGGGAATGATTCTTAATGAAAGATTTTTAATTTATTTTTATTTTTATCTTGAAGAATAAATTATGTCATTATGTGTGTCATATGCGTCGAATATTCGCGAGTTAGGTTGTAGATCAGTTGATCACATTTGGTCAAATTGATGTATTAGAAAAAAAGTTTCCCGGCCGTTTTCGCAAAACGGTAATGTCAACTGCCCAACAAGATCATGCGATCTCATGCCCTTGGATTCTCTTTGTGGGGTTATATAAAATCTCTGGTTTATAGGAATAAACCCCGAACAATTCTGGACGTTAAATTAACAGTAACATTTAGGCCACCGTTGAAAATATACCACATATACATATATAGCATAGTAAATTTTCAATCGCCAACAATGTGCTTCAAACGGCTGCTTCAATAGCACCAGAAGATAAATGTCTCAAACAGACAAAAATTTACAGTGAGATCATTGATTTAATGGAGAAACGGCGGGCAATGTGAAATGCAGGTAGTCCTTTTGGCAGGGTTGAGTACACTGAGCTCTACAAAACTATAAGAAAACATATCAGAGAGGACACGAGCCGATTCAACATGCAGCTAGTGCAAAAAAACCCTAGAAGAAAACAAAGGAATTAGCAAGGCTAAACAGAAGCTGAGAAACAAGAGAACGCAAATATTTGCCTTAAGGCGTGAGGATGGCACAGTGTGCAGGGCGCGTACGCAAATGTTAGAGGTTGTCAGAAAATTTTATTCCCAGTTATATGAAGATCAGAACCAATCAAAGACAACAATATCCACGGAAGAACAAATGCCAGATATCCTAGTGGAGGAAGTAACAAATGCTATAGAATCGATGAAAAACGGCAAGGCGCCAGGAAAGGACAGTGTAACTCTCGAAATGTTAAAAGCTGGTGGTAGGACGTTGCATAAAACACTGGCAAAATTATACTCAAAATACCTCAAAGAACCAAAAGTACCTGACTTATGGAAATATGCAGAAGTGATCCTTTTACATAAAAAAGGAGCACAGGAAGGTTTAAAGAACTACCGTCCAATAAGCCTCCTATCAGTAATGTACAAAGTTTTCGCTAAGATAATTTCTAAAAGAATATTAAAAAAACTGAATGACGCACAACCAAGAGAACAAGCAGGATTCAGAAGTGGATTCAGTACAATGGATCACATCCAGGTTGTATAACAGGCCATAGAAAGGCACAACGAATACACCATGCCACTGTGCTTGGCTTTTATCGGCTACGAAAAAGCATTTGACTCCATCTCAAAGCATGTGATAATCGATGCACTGCTTAGCCAAGGGGTAGATAAAGCATATGTAAACTTATTAGGATCAATATATGATGAAGCTACAGCCACAATTCACCTTGATGATCTTGAAGTGGGAATTAATGTAGAACGAGGTGTACGGCAGGGTGACGCAATGTCGTCTATTCTTTTCTCGGCTGGCCTTGAAGAAGTATTCCGTAAACTGGATTGGAAACAGGATGGTGTAAAGATCAATGGTGCAAACTTAAACCATCTTAGATTTGCAGATGATATCGTTCTCCTTTCACAACACCCAGAGGAGCTGCAAAGACGCATACAAGAACTGCAAAGAGCTAGTGAACCATTTGGCTGAAAATAAACCTGAAAAAGAGTCAGGTTATGTTCAATAACTTCGCTCAGGGCCGAAGAATTTCAGTTTTAGGAAGGGATTTGGAGATTGTGGACAGCTTTATATATCTTGGGCAGAGGATTTCAATGGAGAGCAGGCTCAACATAGTGTTTAAGAGCAGACTCCCTCTTGGCCTGAAAAGAAAAGTCTTCGATCATTGCGTTCTACCCGTTAAGACATACGGAAGTGAAACCTGGACATTTACATCGCAATCAATTCAAAAACTTTGGGTAGCACAGAGGGGAATGGAAAGATGTATCTTGGCAATACAAGACGAGACAGAAAGTCCTGCGCATGGATGAGGGAACAAACGAAAGTCTGTGACATCATTGGAAGAGTAAAGCAATTGAAATGGAGATGGGCAGGCCATATAGCGAGGCGATGTGACGACAAATGGACCAAGGCAATCCTGGAGTGGATACCGCTTGATCGCAAACGTCCGCGAAGAAGACCGAAAGCACGATAGATTGATGACATCGTTAAGTATATTGGACCCAAGTGGCAGAGAAAAGCCCAGGACCGTGAAAGTTGGAAGCATGCTGAGGAACACGGGCTGACGATGATGATGATGACATTTTCAATAGTGTAAGAGATGAGTAAAGAATGAATGCATTTCACCAGACCTAGCCGAAGAGGATCTCTGAACGATATAATTTTCACAAATATAATGCATTATACAAACATTATTTAGTCTTCAAGATAAAATAAGAATTATCGGATTATCACTTATACTTATCATTGTGCTTCATTCTGATACTCTTATTGGAGAACCCTTATTTTATAATACTCTTAGTTACTGTTAAAAATAAAATAACTTTTAGGTGTACAAAATTAGAGAGTGCTTAAAAAATCACAACAAGCAGTTCAAGGATGTGGAAGTGGGAACAACGGAGGCTTTTCAAGGACGAGAAAAACGCGTCATCATTATTTCAACTGTGCGAGCGCAAGAAGATCTTCTTCTGTTCGATAAAAAATATAAATTGGGATTTGTAAAAGAACCCAAGGTAAGCACATTCGAGGCATACTATTTTTTTTCAGATAAGTCAACCCGATTGAGTAGAAGATTTTTTTATTGTATGCATTGACTAGTACTCCAGTTTAGACTACTTCAGTTATTCGAGTTCAGTGTTATTAAGTTTAGTTATTTATTTAGTGACGGGCAACAACCATTTTCAGAATCCATACAAATTAGAATAAATACAATCCTCGAGACACAATAGAGACAATCCTTGAGATAGGTGAAAATTTCCTATAATTGCGATGGTGATGATCCGTTAAGAATAGAATGGAACTTCTAGTATTTCTCGGTGGAACCCTTATATTTATTAAACTCAAGAGGCTACGGTGCCTCTTGAGTTTAGGCTCGTGGTGGGAACCAATCTGTGTAAAATGAACTTGGGGAATCTGTTCTGGACCGCTTCAGGTCTCTCAGAATGCACCACACAGTATGGGAATGAGACACAAGACAAGTATCTGAAGACGGAATGTACCAGGGTTGCATACAATAGCTCGAAGCTAGAAACATTCTTAAAGTCTTTTGCATTCCTACCAATAAAGCACAACATTGTAAAAGCTTTGAATATGTTCATATCTCATGTGGAAATCCATCCTGGTGTCCAGAATCCACCTCAAATCCGTCATAAAATTCACACGTTCAAGAACAGTGTTGCTTATAAAATAATTAGTCAGGACAGGGGAGATGCTTCTATTAGAAGTAATGTGTTTACATTTGCTTAAACTGCATTTTATTTGTCCCACACCAATTGCTGAGTTTATTAAGATCAACATACAAAGCCACTGCATCTTCGGCACTACATATTTTTGTGAAAATCTTCAAATCATCAGCGAAAAACAAAAATAAAATAGTTGGTGATTTCAAAACTTAAATCATTTATCATAAAATGTTAAATAAGATGGGTTCCAATGGTTTTCGCTGCGCATACGCCTGAGCTAACAATAATCTCACTTGATGAACATCCCCCAATACAAACACACTGGCTTCTTCCCATCGCGTATGATCTAAGCCAGTACAACAAATTACTGCTGAACCCTGATTTACTGAAAACTTAGTTTTCCAAGAAGGATATGATGGTCACCAGTGTCGCACGCTTTTGAAAAGTCAGTTTACCAGCTGTGTCTCACGGAAAAAAGGACTTAAAAAAACACGGCATTGATCGTTTGACCAGGTGGAACGAACTCCTTGTGCACAATTCCCTCCGAATCGTAGAAACAAATCAAGATTGTTCTGATTTTTGACTCGAGACGGCTTTTCTTCGGATTTGGTTCGCTTGGGCGCTTCGATTCGGTACTTTGACGCTTGGTTTCTAGATCATATTGAAAACACCACTTCTCGTCATTATCAGTAACAATGCTGTACTTAAAGTTTTCGCCATTATCTTCCGACTCTTTAATCAAGTCCTTGCAATGTTGGATTTGGAGTATCAAAGTTGGTATGAGTATCAAAGCAATAAAATCGTACGCAATTTCTATGAATCCCAAGACCGCGTTCGACTCGAGGAATATTTTTTTCCTTCACTAATGGAATTATTAATTTTTGTGTAATATTCTCGTATCATTCAGTTCACATATTGTGTGTAAACCATGAGCCAACACATATTTGAGAAATATTCTTTTAAATGCTGTCCACATTTTCGCATATATACCTGCCTCATTATCCATCAACAACAAAAGCTGGTTTTCACGAATAGTGTTTGGTTCTGGAAACTATGAAATGAGATTTTCCTTTGCTGTCTGAGCTATAGTTTCATTATTAATTTTGGGAAGGAATGTACTGCTGGTTAAATTAGCATCTCCAAAGTTAGAGGTACTTAAAGGACTCACTATGACATTTGCTACATACATCCCTTTTATATCAGTAGTTTCATTGATGCTGAACCGTAATTGTTTCCTTTCCGATCCTGTCATACTCTGTCCATAGTTTTATAATATACTTGTCGATAGATTTTTTACAAATTGTTGATTCGTCTGATACCGACCTCTTGCTATATTTTTCTAAAAAGGATTTTGCTCAAATTTTGTTCAATTTATAAAGTGGAATGTTAGCTGCAATAAATGCTTCGTCCAAATCCATATAAAATTCTGTGTTGGTCACATCAGATTCTAGATATATAAAGTTAAGGGCATGTGTATTAGGCACCCCCAAATTTTAAGAAAAACATTAACAAGGCTGGATCAAGGAACAAATTTAATATTTTATTGATCCGCTATGAGCTTTAATAACCGCTTTGTATCAACTTATCGCTTTGGTTACATCAAAACGACACCAACTTGTGGCATAAATCGGGAGAAATAGATTGCCATTCCTTGAATATTTTTTTGTTGAAGTTGGGTTTTTTCGTGACAGTAATACTTGGCCACATTTCTCTTTAGAATGTTCCAACGATTTTCGATGGGCGGTAGGTTTGGAGACTGTACCGGCCATTCCAACACACGTACCCTATTATTACGGAACCGACGTAATATTGCTTCAGCCCTATAGTAAGCCCTATCATGCTGATAATAGCACTCCAAGCTAGCACCGCAAAGCTGAAGTATGGACGGTTCCAAGCGAGCATTACGACATAACGACAGCTATTCATGCACCCATCGCACAAAAAAAATTATGCCATGCCTACTGCTGACATGCACCTCCAAACCATGATGGGTAGCTGTTAAGCACTCTGTGAGAAATGCTTCGCCGCGCCGCCGTCTGACGTACTGAGTTCCAGATCGCCTAAAATTTTGCCAAAATGTAAAAAAATGCAGAAATTAGTTTTCACTTTTCTACCCTTCACAGAGTGATTTTTTTTATCTACAAACGAGAAAAGAAAGTAACTGAGAAGAGTGAGAAACGTACCTCTACATTTAACTCGTCGGTAAAAATTACTTTAGACTAATCTTCAATTGTCCAGTGGGCATATTTTTTGGCACATGGTTGACGGTTTTTCATGAGGGCCTTCGTCAGGTAACGCTTTCGTCTGGCTACTCTCTCGTGTAAATTAGTTTCCTTGAGACGTCTTACTGTACTAGCGGAAAGGGAAACTCCCTGTTGAGCGAATAAAGCGCTACTTGAATCCCGAGATGATTTGCGTCGATTTTGTAAAGCGAGATCTTGAAATCGCTCTATATACCGATTGGTTCTTTTACTAGTACGCCGTTTTCTTATTGCTTTCGTTTCATTTTCGTAGGACCAAGTCTCCTTGTACCGTTTTAAGGTGATTTGCTCAGCACATTTCGAACATTTCATTTTTACGCAATTACGCCTTGCGGAAATCATTGTTGACTTAACAGCACAATCTGGCTACGTTCCGACACAGTCAATTTACCTGTTATAGACATCTTTGAATCATTTGGCCCTCATGAATCAATAAAAACATTCGCACCAGACAAAATAACTAACGCAATTTTCTACTAAGTTTACTCTCGCAATGTTTGTATAGAACCCGATAATATGAAAACGCCGACAGGCAGGGAGGTAATAAAAATATCCGTTTAATAAGTTATAAAACCCTCATTTTAGGACCCCTTATGAGGATAAATATTTGCTCCGAATTTCGATCGTTTTTATAATAATGGATTTTTCTAAGGGTGCCTAATACTTTAGCATATGACAGTAATTTGAAAATTGTTACCTAAGACTCAAATAAACATGAAGATCAAACATCCCTTTGGGTATTGATGATCCCGGGATAGATGCCGTTGCTTTGAAATGATTGGACTCTTAATTAGGAATTAAGGGGGGAAATCCCTTTAGACGCCTCAAAATGAGTAATTTTTCAGAAGTGTTTTGAAAGATGATAATATAATTGTATGATTTTAAAGTTTTAATATCATTTTATTTGATCTTTGGAGAGTATGAAGTTGTTATTATTATTTTTTTAATAAAATAGAGGCTCAGTAATTTTTTTTCGGACTTCTCTGGCAGGAGGTCCAAAAGTGCTGCACTCGTCACTCTTTTTCTATTCATCTGAAATACAAAAAAACATTGCTTTTTGTTTTTGATATATGCAGGGGAAGGATAAACCTATACAAAATTATAAAAAAGTTTTAAATTAAAAATGAAGTAAGCTTTAAAACAAAAAATGTTCAAAGTTTGTACTATTTTTTCTATTCCCCAAATATATATTCTTATCCCCAAACGTATTTTATTTACACGAAATCTTTAAAACCGTACATCATTCCGATAATGATATAGAGAAAAGCCTTCCATAATTTGAAAGAAATGGTCATATAATAACCATCAATAACCAGCTAAATTTCCAAAACACCCCGGTAATAGATAAGATCAAATTGTAGTTGAATAGCCCTGTTTTTACCTGCCGAGTTCAGCTTCTAAGGTTTAGATGCGCAGTAGCCTAACGGCCTAACGCTTCAGAGCTTATTCGAAGCAGTGCATTCGTCGTGCTAACATCGGTTAGGTACTATACATTCGCAGAACTCTTCGTTCTCTGTCTCTGTTAGACAGGCACCCACTCACGCGCATCTCAGAGGCCATGATGCTGATTAAGCTCAATCCTTGTATTGGAATCTTTGGTGTGAAACACTAAACTCAAAGAGATTTACCACTAAACCCCGAATCACTTTTTTAAAGTTCTCGGCGCACGTTTCGCTAACCATGTTTGCATCATCAGGAGATGGTTTAATCTAATTCTAAACCTAAACTACGTTCTATTTATATGGGAATCCTAATAGCTAACCTACTACCTACGAAGCGTATTACCTCCCGAATGAAGCGTGTAAAAAAAAGATACAAGAAAAAGAAAAAAGGGGGAAAAAGAGAACAAAAGAAAGAAAAAATGAACCGTGAAGTTTTGTGATCTTTACATTAATAATTGAAAAAGTTAACTGAACGGAATAGGTCCTTTTTCCCGGTTCATTATTTTCTTGCATTTTTCTTTTGAATGCTTTCATATGCATCCAAAGCCCCATTATTGTTTACACTTTTAACCAGTCTTAAATTACTAATGTCTATATTGTGGTCATGTTTTCATGTCATGTCAACCTTTTCTAATCTCTCATCTTGATCTTTAACTGTCTGCTTTAATTTTTGGTTTTCTTATTTCAGCTCATTTATTGTATCAGTACTCATATTTAGTTTCTCTTCAACCGCTGTTAATTGTGTACATATTTGCGCAAACATTCTTTTTGTTTCCTCCATATTTTCATTTTCCGATCGCATTCTATTATATTAGTCTTATTCCTTCCGTTTGCTACGCAATTCTTAAAAATCAACTAACAAATAAAGTCCAGTATGCGCCTGTTTCTTGATTACTGTTGAGGGTGACCTCGGGATGGTAGCTGCTTTCTTATCTTTATACTGCGAAAAAAGGTCGGCCTTGCTAACCCGTCGTGGACTGGCCTCTTATAAGTATTCAGAAGTGCAAAATAAAGATATATGCCACCTATAGCCAATCCTACCTGTAATTTTCGTACACACCTCCATTTTAATTTATATTTTACTAATTCCTTGTTTATTCTTATTTTAATTTTGGAGCATTTCACTGTCATCTGTTCGCCCATTTACCAGGACCGGACCTTCCTTGATTAAAAACTTAAGACTAACACCTTCCTTGGTTAAAAACTTTATTATAACCCGTTGCGCAACGGAAGGTGGAACCTGTTGCTCACTCATGGCAGTACTGACAAAAGAACTGAAAGAAACAGCTCATCGAGCGTTTCCCACACTTCTAACACATTGCACTGTAAAGACCTACACTGACAGTCCGCTCGTGATTGGCTGAGGAAAGTAATTGTAAAATTCCGGTTTATAATTTGATTCCCACTAGTAAATATATTAAATTTAGTACCTAGTTTTTAAATATGCTTTTGTTCTAATAATTATTCCCAATTGTAGAGATTCAATGTGGCTGTGACCAGGGCCAGATCAAAATTAATCCTTATCGGTAATCCCTTGGTGTTACATTCAGATTCAAAATTTAGAAGCCTTATGAATCAGGCGAAGGAACTGGGCACTCTATGCGGTGCACCTTTCAAACCCAGATCAGAACAAATGCGTCAAGATATATCCAACAGGGTCAAGAAAGTCCACTTGTCGGACGTTACTAAAAATAAGTCAGTGAAATAAATAAGCTGTGTTAATTGTTACATGTATATTTATTATGACGACAATACAAATACATTTTTAATTTTTCAAATTTATTTAGAATATTAGTTTATTAGTAGTTTATATAAGTTGTGTTTCAAAATTCAAATTGTTAGGTTTATGCTGAATTTTAAATTAAGAGACAATTTAGGCCAATAATAACAGACGCAATATTCTGAACATGAATGGTGGTAGAGCACACCATATCTGCATTTCAAAAATTTATAATTCTGTTTCTCATTAGTGTCTGCAGCAAATTCAAAATTTTTAAAGCTTTATTGATCAAAGAAGGCAATTTGTTCGCCTATGTGCTATATCTGGCGTAATATCCATAAAATATAATTTGATTTTTTTCTCTAGATTTAGTATTAAGTTTATTTCAATCCCTTATATGATAATAGGAATGATGTAGTTTATATCAAGACGTGATTTGTTACAAGTGTTTTAAATCTGTTCTATTTTCGATATGTATTTTATAAATAAAAAAATCATTAATTCCAGATTGTTTAGTTTTTAACCTTCCTTTAGTGGCGTGTCTAATTTCTAGTACCGCAGGTACACATTTTTAATTTTTCAAATTTATTTAGAATTTTCTTATTTTAGAGTTAAGTTTGTTAGTAGTCTATATAAGTTGTGATTCAAAGTTCAATTTATTAGATTTATGCTGATTTTTAAATAAAGAGACAATTTAGGCCAATAATAATAGATGCAACTGACCGTCTAATACATGCAATACAGCAATTTGGCCGTCTAATACAGGGGTCTTCAAACTTTTCACCCTTAGAGCCATACTGATTATACCAGAAAGTTTGAAGGGCCAAAACTTGCCTTTATCTATAATTTCTAAACTAGCCGCCAAGTACGCGCCGTAAACGAGCATACGCTTGCTAAATCCGCTAGTTCAATTACTATTGTATATTGTTATGACCGTGACATAAGTGAATGACCACGGAATCTGGTGGTCAAAAGCGGAAATAGGTAGTGGTAGTACCCTATATCGCTAGCAGATGGCGCTAGTAGTACTTTCAAAAGCGCAGTAACAATTAAACATTCGTGAATAACCTCGTTGGTTCAAGAATGTTCTGGTGTATTCCACTCACTACCAGATGGCAGTAATTGGGGTATAAAAAGGCGAGCGGCACGACCGCGTGAAAAGTAGTGCGTAACCCTGCTTAAAAGAGTTATTGATTCGATATTTACCATAAAATTTAAACTAGCAAAGAGAAGTCCTGGGTAATCCAAAGGATAAAGTAGATCAATAAAAAAAGCCGGGGATTTACGAAATTAGTTGTCAAAATTGTGATGGAAGGTATATTGGACAAACAAAAAATCCATATTATGGAGGTTCAACGGATACATAGCCCACATTAGATATGGGAGAAATGAAAAATCTTGTGTTGCCCAACATGCAATCGAATATGACCACAATATAGATATTAGAAATTTAAGACTGGTAAAAAGTCTAAATAACAACAGACCTATTCCGTTCGGTCAACTGTTTCAATTATTAATGTAAGGCTCAGTAAATTTCACGGTCCATGATTTTTACACGCTTCATTAGGTAGGGTTATCATATAAATAGAACATAGTTTAGTTTTATAATTAGATTAGGCAGAAAATAATACTGTTTCAATCACAATTACGTAAAAAATGTTTCATACATTTTAAAACATGTGAAATATTCAGCCGCACTACTGAGACTAAGTTTCCCGTCAATTTTGCAATCGAAGCTTTGAGTGCTTTGAAAATAAATTTTGATATTCCTTTCTCAGATTTGATGTCATTGCGAATGAAATTATGATTTTTCAAAATCCTTTTGATACTGACATTGATTCCCTACCTAGCCCCAGAACTTCAAATTGAAATTATTGATTTACAGTGCAGTGATATAATTAAGAACAAATTTTCATCATCAATGAATGATGAATCAAATTTTTTATCTTTGTTGGAATTTTATAAGAATCTTCCACTGGTACAATTTGATAATTTGCATAAATTTGCTCGTGGGCTGTTTTGTGTTTTTGGTACTACTTACTTGTGTGAGAAAATATTCTCCAAAATGAAGTGCACAAAGAATGTTTACAGATATAAGTTAACCGATGAGTATTTTAAATTTCTTTTAATAATCGGTACAAGTAAAATTGGCCCACCACAACTACAAACTATTGTCGGTAGAAAATAACAATTACATAAATCTCATTAATATTTTTTTCAAGTGGACACCCCGCGGTTTTATTCGAGTTAATTTAGCTTTTCCGTTCCTATTTTCAGGATAAAAATTATATATGTGAGAATGGGGCTGCTTCCCGGTCAAGCAACCAACAAAAGTGTTCATTTAGGCGTAGACGCAGGTTGTTGTGTTCCACATGAGATTGTGAAACCCAACGGTTGGGTGTCTGACGATACTCAGCTACTGCTGTCTCATTGGATGTAGTCTAAGAAAATCTAACAATATATATATATATATATATATATATATATATATATATATATATATATATATATATATATATATATATATATATATATATCATCATCATCATCATCATCATCATCATCAGCCCGTATCGATCCACTGCAGGATGAAGGCCTCTTCAGCATGCTTCTAACCTTCACGGTCCTGGGCTTTCCTCTGCCACTCGGGTCCAATATACTTAACGATGTCATCAGTCCATCGTGCTTTCGGTCTTCTTCGCGGACGTTTGCGATCAAGCGGTATCCACTCCAGGATTGCCTTGGTCCATCTGTCGTCCCATCGCCTCGCTATATGGCCTGCCCATCTCCATTTCAACTGTTTTACTCTTACAATGATGCCACAGACTTTTGTTTGTTCCCTGATCCATGCGCAGGACTTTCTGTCTCGTCTTGTAATGCCAAGCATACATCTTTCCATTCCCCTCTGTGCCACCCGAAGTTTTTGAATTGATTGCGATGTGAGTGTCCAGGTTTCACTTCCGTATGTCATAACGGGTAGAACGCACTGATCGAATACTTTTCTTTTCAGGCAAAGTGGGAGTCTGCTCTTAAACACTATGTTGAGCCTACCAAATGCCTGCCAGCCACATTTAATACGCCGTTCCACCTCCCGGGCGGTATTCCCCTCCATGGAAATCCTCTGCCCAAGATATACAAAGCTGTCCACAATCTCTAAATCCCTTCCTAAAACTGAAATTCTTCTGTCCTGAGCGAAGTTATTGAACATAACCTGACTCTTTTTCAGGTTTATTTTCAAGCCAAGTGGTTCGCCAGCCCTTTGCAGTTCTTGTATGCGTCTTTGCAGCTCCTCTGGGTCTTGTGAAATGAGAATAATATCATCTGCAAATCTAAGATGGTTTAAGTTTGCACCATTGATCTTTACCCCATCCTGTTCCCAATCCAGTTTACGGAATACTTCTTCAAGGCCAGCCGAGAAAAGAATAGGCGATATTGCGTCACCCTGCCGTACACCTCGTTCTATATTAATTCCCACTTCAAGATCATCAAGGTGAATTGTGGCTGTAGCTCCATCATATATCGATTCTAATAGGTTTACATAGGCTCTCTCTACACCTTGGCTAAGCAGTGCATCCATTATCGCATGCTTTGAGATGCAATCAAATGCTTTTTCGTAGTCGATAAAAGCCAATATATATATATATATATATATATATATATATATATATATATATATATATATATATATATATATATATATATATATATATATATATATTATTTTTTTTTTTTTTATTTATTGGAACTTTCGGTCAGTAATTAATATAAAAAAGAAATATAAAAGAAATGATTTATATAAAAAAACATATAATACTATAACGATTCTTTACCGAGCGCCCCCCGTATAGCTGCCGGAGAAATGTCCTTTCGGATTGTTCAAAGCCACCCGCCGACGATTCAACAGCGGCACAGTCGGCAAAAAGAAGAAAGAAAATTAATTATAAATAGTTTAGTTTTAGTTTTAGTTTCGGTTTAGAGTTGGTCGCGATAACATTGTCAAAAAAAAAAAAATAAATAGATCATACATGGTGAGAAATAAATACGATTAGTTTTGTAGTGTGTTAAATAAATACAGTGTTGTCATTTTGAGTTAGTGAATAAACTCTTTTGTAATAGACTCAATGAGTGTTTAATTTCACACCTAAACGAACAGAAGAAATGTTACAACTGGTGTCAGGTGTGGGGTGTGAAATTGTTAAGGACAATTACAGTGAAAAAAGTTACAGAATTAAAATAAAATGACCACGAAAAAGGTGACACTAGAAGAAATGAAGGTGGTCGACTTAAAAAGAGAGTTGGAAGAACGGGATGAAAGCACGGCAGGAGCAAAAGCCGTGTTAAAGGCCAGATTGAGGAACGCCCTGGTACAAGAAGGTGAGAATCCAGTTAATTATTTTTTTGAAGTACCAACAGACATTAATGTACTTTTAAACAGTCTTAAAGAAGAGATGTTACAGAGTAATGATAGTCTTAAAGAGGAAAAGAAGCAGAGTAATAACAGTCTTGAGGAAATGATGTTTAAAATCAGACAGGATTCGGAGGAACTAAGGGGAAAATTGGAAAATAGAATGGGAGAAATGAAAACCGACATAACAGAAGTGGAGAGTAAAATGGGAGAAATAAAAATCCAAATAATGGATATGGAAAGTAAGGTACAAGCTGTCCAACAAAAACTTGAAAAAGATATGGAAAGTATGGTACAAGGAAACCAACAAAAACTTACAATAACAAATCTAGCCTGTAGTAGTATCTCAAAAACTACAAAGATTAGAATGAAGCCACCTCAGTTTGATGGAAAAACGTCTTGAACGGAATAACGGAAACGAACGGAAATAAAATATGGTGTTTTGCTCTGAAAAATTGTTTTCTGTGATAAATGCAGGAGGGGCGGCGCCCTAACGCCATCCATCATGAGCCGCCATTGCCGTAACCATACAAGAAGCTAAAAACATAGTCACAAATGTTGTGGAGTTGAAACACACTCTGAATAATATACCTACATCAGCCTACTAATTCTGAAGACGCCCTCCCGAAAAGGGGAAAGCCGCTATTATGCATGGAAACGGTCAAATATCTCGAGAACGCTTTGCCATTTCTTGATTAAATTTTGTGCACAAACTTCAGGAAATGTTTGCCACTTTTTGGTCATATTTTAATTTTGCTGTTTTTAATACTTTTCGAAACACCAAAATGAAGTTCGTTTAAATACCTTTTAGCCATTTTTAAAAATCTGTTTTGAAAAAAAACCTTACAATGCCAAATTAAAGTACTGTTGTCATTAAGAAAATATTCAAGTTAGTCTTGGATTTCAAATATGTTACAAGGAAAAAAAGGAAATATATCCAAAAAGTGGGAAACATTTCCTGATGTTTGTTTCAATAAGAAATTTCTCCAGTGTTCTCGAGATATTTATTTTTTCCATACATAATAGCGATCCTGTATACTAATTTCCCTGTATAGAGCTCGTTGAAGGAATACATGATTTTTATTTTGAAATTGATTGAAATTTTCAGTGTCAAAATCTTTTGTCAAAACCATTTTTCTTTTTGTGACTTATGGAAATGACTGATTTTATTTTAGTTTATAAGACGTCGATTATCACTACGGAAAAGCAGGAGAGAAAGCATAAAACCTTTCTTAATAGTTTGCAGAAATTAGGGTTGAAAATAGAAGAGGCGCATTTCTCGGTAGTTGAAAATACATCTCTTTCAATGTATCGGTGGCTTTTTCTCAAGACGTCATTATTTGTTTTAGGTAGATGATGATATCGTATTTATAAAACTATACGCCTCAGATAAAATTGTGTATGCATACGCCGCGTTATTTGATATTGATTTGGCCTGTCAGCATTTCGAATACAGACCATTTGTTCCACCACCTAAAGGATTTCTGGCTACTCCATTGACAGATCCAAATGTAAATGATCCAATATATTCTAGAGCTCCGTAAGTATGATTGAATACATGGACGAATTTAATTAATGTGAATTAAAAATAAAGTTTTTTGTTTGATCGGATCGGGGACTACGCCGAGGATACACAAACGACATCAGCCTTGTACGAAGTGTGTAAATACAAAAGGCGATTCAATTTGATTTTCCACATAACAATGTTAAAAAAGAACACTGAGAATTGAATTATTTGCCCTTTGAGGTTATTCATTACAATTATCTATGAAAGATGATATCATAGACCGCTGCGGCTTATGTGGCATGACGTAATCCGTTAGTGAACATTTTTGACTACACAATTCAGGTTCTATGCCGGCTATTTTGCGCCTGATCTCCTGCTTTAGGTCTGCAATGGTGTTCGGTTTATTCCTGTAGACTCTGCTCTTCAGATACTCCCAAAGGAAAAAAATCTGCGGGAGATAAATCACATGATCTCGGCGGCCTATTAATGTCGCCATTACGTGAAATAATGCGACCTGGAAACTTGCTGCGAGGTAATTATATCGTTTCTTCTGCTGCGTGGCAGGTGGCACCGTCCTGTTATAACCAGAGATCTTTAATGTCCGTATCTTCCAACTGGTCCAAAAGAAAATCTTATCATGTTCCGATAGCGAACGCCATTAACCGTAACAGCATTAAACTCAAAGAGATTTACCACTAAACATCGAATCACTTTTTTTAAAGTTCTCGATGCACGTTTCGCTAACCACGTTAGCATTTATAATTTAATTAATTAATTAATTGATAGATTAAATCATCTCCTGATGATGCTAACATGGTTAGCGAAACGTGAACCGAGAAATTTTAAACAACTGATTCGGTGTTAATGGAAAATCTTTTTTAGTTTAGTGTTTCACACCCATGGTTTTATCAGAAGAATTTATCTACTATGGCTACAAGGTCGGCGGAACTAAATCAGGATTAGATTAAATCATCTCCTGATGATGCAAACATGGTTAGAGAAACGTGCGTTGAGAACTTTAAAAAAAGTGATTCGGTGTAAATTTCTTTGAGTTTAGTGTTTCACACCGAGGGATCCAACAGAAGAATTGATAGGAACAGCGTTCTCCGCATGATCAATTATGCCTCCGGGCTAAAAGGCACACCAAACAGTCACCTTTTGATGATGCATTTCCGGTTGAATAATTTCTCTTGGATTTCCCAGTCCCCAAAAACGGCAATTGTGCTTGTTTACGAAATCACCAATATGAAAATGTGCCTTGAAATTTACCGCTTCGAGTATCCATTGGGCAAACACACGGCGCAGTTCATGGTTTCGAGGCTTCAATTCCTGTGTTGTTTGGAGTTTGTATGGATGTAACTGTACATCTTTTGTTAAAATGTTTTGTGTAGTGGAATACGTAAAGCCCACTTGCTGCGATCGATGACAAATCGACGTGCTTGGATTTTCGGCCACACTTTGGCGAACAATGGCAATATTTTGTTCCGAGGGACCTCTACGACCATACCATATACCACATTCCAATTCCAAATTATCCTTTCAGAACGTCGATTTTGCGCGCTAAAACATTCACGTAAAGCACAAAGCGCATATGGAAACTCAATTTGAATCACCTTTTAATAATGAGACTGATTTTTTATATTTTTTTTTAACTGAACTGAGACCACAATTCTTTAAAGTAGTTGCCTTGGGACGCCACACAGCACTGGAAACGGTTTGTCTACTCTTTATAACAGTACTGGATACTGGAAATGCTTTCAGCTGGTCGGTTACGACCTTTCCAGTGCTCTCCAATATTCCAAAATAATGTCTTTGAGGTGATTTTTGAAGGAATAAGTCACAATAATTTAAGTCTGACAAATAAAGGAGTTGCGGATCTACAGTGATGTTTTTACTTGAAAAAAACGCGTTAGTTAAAATCGCTGGGTGGCAAAATGCTTTATCAAGCTGCAGCATCTAGGTGTTCTTGATGTTCGATCTCATACGAGTGACCCTTTTGCGAAGTCTTTTAAGAACCTTCAGTAAAAATGCTGGTTTGCCGTTCGGCGTTGAGGCGGAAATTTCTTATGGACGATCCTTTGGACGATCCCAAAAAAAGCAAATCGACATGTTTTTGATTTGATCATGTTGGCTTCTTTAGACGTGGTGAGTTTGATGCTATTCCTGATTCTGGCGCTTCGTCTCCGGGCCGTATTAAAAAATCCAAGACTCGTCGCATCTTCAAGAACATGAGGGTCATTTTCAATCTGTCCCAGAAAATCAAGACATATTTCCGTCCTATTGTCCTTTTGATCCTTCGAAAGGTTCATTGGTTAAAATCTGATCATGACTTCAAACCCGTACCAAAGAAGCATCGGATATTGGCCTGCTTCTTCAAAGTGGATGCCAACACTGTTGCCAGATCGAATGTTATGTCACCAGTTTTATTATTATACTTACACACCTTATACGACGGTCGATTTTTGAGAGGCCTTTGCAAGGTAGTCCATGAGGACTGCACCACGGGAATCCCAGAAAACAATATACATGACTTTTCCTGCTGATGGAACCCTTTTGGCTTTCTTTGGCTCACATTTACCAATTCCCATCTACTGTCTGGAGTGCTACTTCGTCTATGACGCATAATAATTAACCCATGTTTCAAGGTGTTCAATCTTTGTTTCACAATTGATTTTTATTTATATCAAGAGGTTATAAATACAAATTTTTGACTCAGTACGATTTTTACTTTTATCCCTCTTCCTTGGTGTTTCCGCTGCTTGAACGCATACGGAGAGGAATAAGCTTCTTCACTCCCTCCCTAGGACAAGTAAATAGAGGGAAATGTGTCATGGGGTGTCCAGCACTTTTCGCGTTTCGTACTGTCCGATTTCTGGTAGATTGGGCAGGTTTCCGTGACTTATTTTATATTGGAGGATAAATAACGGCATTATATTTTGAAAATGATGTTCAAATGCATCTCTTAGCTTTGTCTGATGGAATGCATTCTAGAAACCCAATTTTCGATTAATTTTTTTCACACATTGTATGCTATTATGATGTATATGTTGACGCTAATGTTTCGTTTAAGGACAACCCGGGAAAAAATAAAATAGATGTACGTAGATCTACGTTCAGTAGATTTACAAACATCTAAATTTTGGCGCTGATTGAATTGGATCTCCGCATATGTACGTAAATCTACCGATATCGATAGATATATATATATATATATATATATATATATATATATATATATATATATATATATATATATATATATATATATATATATATATATATATATATATATATATATATATATATATATAGATGCGTATAGACACGGCTGGATCACGCAAAGCATTCCGACTTTTTGAGTGTTCTTTCTGAACAACCACACCTCTCTCATCCTTTCTCTATGGATTCTCTTTCTCTCCTCCGTCCACTTTGTTCCCGATCTCCTCGAAACTTCGCTCTCTGATGCAACATTCCACATTTTATTTTGTTTCTGTACGTTTTTCTATTCTCAATCTCTGTCGGACCCATTTGTGCCTTTCCCAGATCAGCTCTAACTTCAATACATGGTACTGTTGACTTGGCTCCTTGTATGTACGTAAGAATTCTGTTGGTGAGTCTTGTCGGTGGGAGTCTACTGATATGTCCATAGAATTTCAACCTTTTTCTTTTGTCCGCCGAGACGTTGCACATCCTCCCGGTGGTCTTTCGAGAATGTAGTCCTTCCTCTGTCAGTTTTAGGCCGAGAATTTTCCTCATAATTTTTCTTTTATTTAATAATTTTATTTAAGAATTTTATTTAATAATTTTATTTTATAATCGTTCTTCTTTTAGTATGTTTTCTATGCCTCTTTTTGTATGAAGTCTAAGTGTCTCGCTTGCGTATAGTACCTCTGGTTTGATTACTGTGTTGTAGTGTCTTATTTTTGCGTGTGTGGATGGGCATTTCTTGTTGTAGATATTGTGTGTTTTGCCGTATGCCCTCTTCATCTTCTGTAATCGAGTCTTCTGTGCTATCTTCTCTCCTCCTGTGGGTTCGAGGATCTCGCCCAAATATTTGAAGTGAGTGACCCTATTTATTTTGCTGTATTTGGAGGAGATTTGTAAGCCGACTTTCTCTGCACATTCCTTGAGATTCACTTCGATCTGTTTCGTTGCCCTTTTTTCATTGTCTGCGAGTATGGCTAAGTCGTTTGCGAAGGCCAGGCATGATATTTCTATGTTGTTTTTGGATCGTCCGAGTCATATTGGTTTCCAGTGTCCTTCATTTTTCAGTTATTTTTCCCATTCCCTTATGACTTTGTCCAGGACCAGGTTGAAGAGGAGTGGGGATAACCCATCTTCTTGACGTACTCCAGTTTTAATCAGGAAAGGCCCGGAAAGTGACTTGTAGTAAGGAGATTCCTCTGTAGTTGTTCATATCTGTTCTGTCTCCCTTCTTGTGCAGCGGGTGGATAAGAGCATATTTCCATTCATCTGGCAATTTTTCTATTTGCCAAATGTTTGAATTTAGTCCGAGGTTGTTCAATAGTTCTGCGGTGATACCATCTTCACCGGATGACTTGTTATTCTTTAGTTTGCGTATGTGCCTGTGGATTTCTTCCTGTGTTGGTGGTGGTGATTCTGAGTGGGTATGGATACAATTTTCCTTGTTGAATCTTGTGTCGCGTTCAGGGCAATTGAGAAGATCAGAGAAATAGTGTGCCAGCTCCTGACAATTCTCCTGATTGGTTAGCGCTAGTCTCCCATTCCGCTTTCTGAAGCAAAGATTTTGTGGTGTGTATCAACGGATTTCTGTTGCAAAAGTCCTATAAAAGTCTCTCGAGTTATAATTGCTGAAATTCTCCTCTATAGAGTCTAGTTGTTCCTTCATGTACTTCCTCTTAGTTTGCCTAATAACGTTTGCGGTCTGTTTTCTAGTCACGTCAAAAAGCTGTTGACTTTCTGGGGATTTTTTAGTGTTGTACTCCTGAAATGCTCGTTTGCGTCGCTGCAATGCACTTTCGCATTTCGAGTCCCACCAAGGGTGTTGTGTTCTTTTTAATGGGATAAGTTCATTCATCATAAGTAATTTTTTCCATGTATCTGCCTGTTCTTTTTCCCATTCCTCTGTTATGTTGGATTCCTTGATACTTGGTGTCGAATACTTTTGGTGTCGAATTTCTGCTAGATGTGCTTTCTTTTAATGAATTCTCCTTGGGATGAACTTGACTTTGATTCGTGTTAGGTACTGAACTTGAACATCTTGGATCTCTCTTTGTTGTGAGTATGAGATCGTAACGTGGTCTATCCGGAATTCTCCAATCTGTTGTATAGGCGTTCTCCATGTCTTCTGTTTTCGTGGAGATTTTCTTAGGGATGCTGACATGATCTTAAGGTTATTCTGTTGGCATAGTTCGATGAGTCTTATTGGTAAATTTATGACTGGGGAATTTACTTACTGTTTTCTGATGGATTTTTTCTCTACCGATTTCCCAGAATTTCTCTGTAGACTTGGGGCTTTTCTTGTTACCTCCGTTTGTGGGGGCATGTACGTTGATCATGCTGTATTTTTTATTGGCGCACTGAATGCGCATTGTCATTAGTCTATTGTTTATGGGCGTGATTTCCTTAATAGAGTTAACTATTCCTTTATGTACCACAAAGACCATACCCAGAAGCGGAGTGCCCCTTGTTTATATTGTTTGTCTGTCCTTCTTTTGAATATGCGATAGTTCATAGTCTACCGTGTCCTCATCCGTGATACGTGTTTCTTGTAGGACAAGAGTTGGAGTATTTTTTTGCCAGAGCACCTGTTAGCCGTCTGTTCTCGAAATAAACATTATATATATATATATATATATATATATATATATATATATATATATATATATATATATATATATATATATATATATATATATAGGGAAAAATTGTTCGGAGTTTATTTTTGTAACCTAAATATTTAATATAACCCCACAAACAATTAAGGGAATACGATCGCATGGTCTTGGTGGCCAGATGACAAAGCTATTTGGCAAAATAACGCGTGCAGGAAAGTCTTCTTTGAATAAATCGATTGTCTGGCGAGATGCGTGGCAAGTTGCATCGGCTTGTTGAAAGGAAACATTGTTTATATCCCCATTTAACAGTTCAGGCCATATATGTTCTTTTTTTTCCTCTTTTATTTGGGTTTTTCGCCACTGTCTAAAACTCAAAAAATATCAAAAATACCTGTTCTTATTTAAAGAAAGAATCGTAATTAAAGTAAGTATCGTTGACATACAAAAAAAAATATATATTTACTTTCAGTCGTTACTTTATATATTACAAATTAATATAATTTATTTTTTAGTTCAGTTTTGAAAAGGGAGGGAGATTACCCTCCGAAACGTTAACGTTAAAAGTTTGTAAATTTTTTATAACATTTTTATATCTTTAAAATTTTGTTCGTTAGGCAAATTTATTACAAAAAAGAAAAACTGAGAAATTTGTCTCCGTTTGGTTTTTTGTTTTTACCCAGTGATTCTTTCTTTAAATAAGAACAGGTATTTTTGATATTTTTTGAGTTTTAGACAGTGGCGAAAAACCCAAATAAAGGAGAAAAAATATATGAACACGCCACAATCATTCAGACATTACTCAAATATATTCTGTTAGCATATTCCTATAGAGTTTCCCATTAACAATAACACGATTTTCTCCAGTCTTCAAAAAAAGAAGGCCATATTACTCTTTAAGTCTAAAAAACTTTATGAGGATGAAAAGGTATCTCCTGAATCACTTGAGGATTTTCATCTGCTTAAATTCTGCGGTTATGTTTGTTCATAAACGCATTAAGCCAAAACTGCACTTTACGGGAAAAGGTTATTTTTCCCCAAAGTGGGGGGTCGCCTTCCAATTTCTAGTTTCTATGCGCTGTTGAATCGTATATCTTTCGATGGTGAATTGACACAGTGTACTGAACACAACATCTATTAGTGACATTTACAACAGGGTTGCCGCTATTACCATTCAAATTTCTGACACTATCGGAAACATTTTTATAAAAGCTTAGAAGCCACTTGTTAAAGCAGCCATACATTTTTTAATTCATATCAATTCCGTTATAGGGAATCTATAAGTGGAGAAATACCCCAAAAAATAACTTCTGCAGAAAGAATTATGGTGGTGAATCAAATTTTAACGAGAGCTATTTGGGGCGATGGTAGAGGTGACTATGGAATTCACAAGTAAATTTTAGTCATTGCTAATATCGGGTGTCCGGAAAGTTCGTAGGGATTTTATTAAGAAAAAGAAACGCAAATAGTTTATGTAAATATTTATTTAGACTATTGTGTAATTCCCCTTATTATTTGGCAACTTTTTGCTAACGTAGTGCCAGGTCCATAATGTCTTTTTGCGAAAAACTTGCATCTTTGTTTTAAAAGATTTTCCATTTTAACAATTTCGAAGGAAGCGGAATAGATAATAACACCAGGATGCGATGTGCAGTGATGGATCCGGCAAAACATTGCAATTGAAGTTCAACAATTTTTGCTGGGTCCTGATTGGAACGTGTCGTCTAATAGTGTCATTATGAAACACGACGCTTTTCCTCTTTGCTAATTCTGCCCGTTTTTCCTCAATTGTTGCCTTCAATATGGGGGGGGGGGAGTTTTACCTATTTAGATAAAAAGTCGTTTAATGTCCGTTTGCCTAAACCGATTTTCGTCAATTTGGATTCATTTAAAAAGCAATTGCTGGGACAATCAGATAATCTGGGAGATAAATTATTTAGTTTATAAATGAAACCGCGAGGTGGCGTTACATTCAACAATAGTTTTTTGAAGTTTTGTTCAGTTTTTTCAAATGGAATGGTACAGCTTTTATTACATGGCTAGAAAGGTAATTTAAAGAGGAATCATCCAGTGAAAACCTGAAATCGATATCTCTGACATGTCAAGAGATATTTCGATTTTTCAGAATTCAGTTATTATTTCACTACTACCTGCATTAAGTTAAAAAAATATTAACCTAATGTTTGCCTTCCTTCACACTTTACCCAGGCTTAGGACTGGTCCAAATTCTTCGTAGCAGATTAATTTGGAGCGTGTTTAAAGGCCAACGGGCCAACAACGAAGATAATAATAATAACAACAGTCAAATAAAATTAACAGCACAACAGTCTAATAATTAACAGAATCTGAACTTAAACGCCTTTCTAAATGTTCAAAATGCCTTCCATCCTTAGAAATGCAAAGATTTATTTTTCGACGAGTACTAAAAACGGCAGCTTCAATTTCCGCTCTTGAAATGCTGGTTATTGAACATTTGCGACATTATCTCCAATACGAATCGAACGTAACCTGGTGCGAACTGGATCTGGATGCACAATTCTTGTTTCTCGTAAGCGTCTTGCTAGACGTGTAAACACCTTCTTCGAATAATGCCTTCTTTCGGGATATTGACTTGCATATTGCCGCTCTGCAATACATGCATTTTCAAAACATTGGAAATACACCGCCAACATGTCATAGGCCTCGTTATTCGTAAAAGGCATTGTTAGATATTATTATAATAATTATTAATAATCAATAAATGCAATGTTGAAAATGTAATGCATTTCAAAACTGACAAGTTAATTTGACTGTTTTTGTTTGTTTCCATGGTTCCCTTCTTACACTCTTTGTGTAATGTACCTAAGGATTGCATGCGTTTATTTGGAAACCCGAAAACGCATAATTTCATTCATCCATTCATTTAGTTTAAAAGAAAGAGTAGGTATATTTATTAATGACTGATTTCAATATTCTGTCAAGTAGTATTTAAGCATCACAAAAGAGAAAATGCAACAATTGGGGAAAGGCATTTTTTCCGCTTATGTAATGAAATTAAAACATATTATCAGGGTCAGGATTAGAACATTTATGATGATTGATACTGAATAGATAAGTTTATTTTTTAAATAAAATTGTTGCGGTTGCGATTGCGACCTAAATATTAAGACCAATTTTTAACTTAATATTACGGTAAAAATTAAAACTGATTTTTTTCAGAAAAATCGAAATATCTCTTGACATGTCAGAGATATCGATTTCGGGTTTTCACTGGACGATTCCTCTTTAAATTACCTTTCTTGCCATGTAGTAGAATCTGCATAAGATATATAAAGCTGTCCACAATCTCCAAATCCCTTCCTAAAACTGAAATTCTTCTGTTCTAAGTTATTGAACATAACTTGACTCTTTTTCAGGTTTATTTTCAAGCCAAATGGTTCCCCAGCCCTTTGCAGTTCTTGTATGCGTCTTTGCAGCTCCTCTGGGTCTTGTGAAAGGAGAACAATATCATCTGCAAATCTAAGATGGTTTACGTTCGCACCATTGATCTTTACACCATCCTGTTCCCAATCCAGTTTACGGAATACTTGTTCAAGGCCAGCCGAGAAAAGAATAGGCGATATTGAGTCACCCTACCGTACACCTCGTTCTACATTAATTCCCACTTCAAGATCATCAAGGTGAATTGTGGCTGTAGCTCTATCATATATCGATCCTAATAGGTTTACATATGCTTTATCTACCCCTTGGCTAAACAGTGCATCCATTATCCCATGCTTTGAAATGGTGTCAAATGCTTTTTCGTTGTCGATAAAAGCCAAGCACAGTGGCATGGTATCTTCGTTGTGCCTTTCTATAACCTGCTGTACAACCTGGATGTGATCCATTGTACTGAATCCACTTCTGAATCCTGCTTGTTCTCTTGGTTGTGCGTCATTCAGTTTTGTTAATATTCTTTTAGAAATTATCTTAGTGAAAACTTTGTACATTACCGATAGGAGGCTTATTGGACGGTAGTTCTTTAAATCTTCCTGTGGTCCTTTTTTATGTAAAAGGATCACTTCTGCATTTTTCCATAAGCCAGGTACTTTTTGTTCTTTGAGGCATTTTGAGTATAATTTTGCCAGTGTTTTATGTAACGTCCGACCACCAGCTTTTAGCATTTTGACAGTTACACTGTCCTTTCCTGGAGCCTTGCCGTTTTTCATCGATTCTATAGCATTTGTTACTTCCTCCACTAGGATATCTGGCATTTGTTCTTCCGTGCCTGTTGTTGTCTTTGATTGGTTCTGATCTTCATATAACTGGGAATAAAATTTTCTGACAACCTCTAACAACCTCTAACGCTCTGGGTACGCACCCTGCACACTGTGCCATCCTCTCGCCTTAAGGCATATATTTGCGTTCTTTTGTTTCTCAGCTTCTGTTTAGCTTTGTTAATTCCTTTGTTTTCTTCCAGGGTTTTTTGCACTAGCTGCATGTTAAAACGGCGCGTGTCCTCTCTGATACGTTTCCTTATAGTTTTGTAGAGCTCAGTGTACTCGACCCTGCCAAAAGGACTACCTGCATTTCTCATAGCCCGCCGTTTCTTCATTAAATGAGTGGTTTCACTGGAGATTTTTGTCTGTTTGAGACAATTTTCTTCTGGTGCTATTGAAGCAGCCGTTTGAAGCATATTGTTGGCGATTTCTTCATATTGAACTGATGTTTCCACCTCCTCTGGGTCTTATAACACAGAAAACCGGTTTGACAAAATCGCTTCCTCTCTCCAGCAGTTTCCCAGAATCCACTTTGCCCTTCTTTGATCTTATCACTCTTTCGCGCTCTCTTCGATAGTCAATCCGAACCCTTGCTCGTACCATTCGGTGGTCACTTCCAACATTAAAATTGTTAAGGACAGTACAATTGGTAAATATTGTTTTATCATTGGTCATGATGTAGTCAATTTCACTTGTGAGCCCAGATGGACTTTTCCATGTCCATTTTCTGCTGATATTTTTCTTTTAGAACGAGTTCATAATATATAGTTCTGGTCCTTGAGCAAAATCAACCAATCTGTTACCTCTATTGTCTCTCTCACCAGTTCCATATGGGCTAGTTGCATTTTCGTCAGTTCTTGTTGTTCCAATTCTGGCTTTAAAATCACCCATCAGGATGTTGTACCTACATTACTCCTTGTGTAAAAGCTGGGCCACATCATCATAAAATTATTCAATTTCCTCATCCTTATGGATATCCATATCTCATATAAATATATATATATATATATATATATATATATATATATATATATATATATATATATATATATATATATATATATATATATATATATATATATATATATATATATATATATATATATATATATATATATATATATATATATATATATATATATATATACCTATATAAATGTAATATATAAAATGTTGATGAACCACCGAAATATATATATATATATATATATATATATATATATATATATATATATATATATATATATATATATATATATTTCGGTGGTTCATCAACATTTTTTTTATTTCTTTTTAACTCTTACAAAAATTGTTGAACTTCAGTTGTAATGTTTTGCCGGATACATCTGACCAAATGTTTGTGTTTGCTGAAAAAAAAAACCTCACCAAAGAGGGGCGCTGTAGCTCAACTCTAAGAGATCTTTAGTTTAGTTTCCTGTTCATTTAACATAGGAATTTTTGTTTTTTTATTTAAATTGAAATTACATTTAATCATTTAAATGTTTAGCAAATCACGATTATATATTCAGAAAGCTGACTCTTTCAGCTGTTTAAAACTCTATAATAAAGCATGATTATCATAATTAGAAGACCAGTTACAGTCATCTGAAAATTACTAAATTTCTGACTATGGAGCAATTGTTTACATTAATTTTTTTTTAAGTCATTTATTATAATAATGAAAAATCCCCATTAACTTTTCTTACAATCCGATACAACTAAATAATTATTACAAATTCAAAACAATAAAATGTTTGAATTGTAAATTTTACAACAAAACTTGTAAAAGAAACAAAGTAAATAAAATAAACTTGATATAAGGGTCGTTCAAAAAGCCAAAGATAAAGAGGAGGATGTTAGTCAAATGACTGTAATATTCGGCAAATATGTTTCGTTAGATGACATATTGTGAAGTAAGTAATATCTGAATGATTGTGGCGCGTTCATATATTTTTTTCTTTATTTGGGTTTTTCGCCACTATATAAAACTCAAAAAATATCAAAAATACCTGTTCTTATTTAAAGAAAGAATCACTGGGTAAAAACAAAAAACCAAACGGAGACAAATTTCTCAGTGATTCTTTTTTGTAATAAATTTGCCTAACGAACAAAATTTTAAAGATATAAAAATGTTATAAAAAAATTTACAAACTTTTAACATTAACGTTTCGGAGGGTACTCTCCCCCCGTTTTCAAAACTAAACTAAAAAATAAATTATATTAATTTGTAATATATAAAGTAACGAGTGAAAGTAAATATATTTTTTTGTGTATGTCAACGATACTTACTTTAGATAATAACTTTAGATAGTGGCGAAAAATCCAAATAAAGAAAAAAATATATTGTGAAGTCTCGTGCATCTTATGTCTTGTGTGTGATGATCGAGTGAACAAACAAATTTTGAAATTATCTGAAAAATGGGTCATATTGAAGTTTGAACTGGTAGTAAAGTAGATCAATTCTTCTATTGGAACCTTCGGTGTGAAACACTAAACTCGAAGAGATGTACCACTAAACACCAAATCACCCTTTTAAATTCTTATCGCTCGTTTTGCTAACCATGTTAGTATCCTCTGGAGATGATGAAATCTAATTCTAAAACTAAACTAAGTTCTATTTATTTGATACTCTTACCCAATGAAGCATGTAAAATCATGAACCGTGAAGTTAATTAAACATTACAATAATACAGTAGAATCTCAACTATCCGACTCGCAGCTATCCGAACTCCGAAAGTTTACAGCGTACATATCTAATACTGTGTATTTTGTTCAGTACATAGGCAGGTTAAACAAAGCGAGAACGTGATTTTTAATCCCAAATTGCTTTATCTCATTATGAGCAATAATCGTGTAACATTTGGGTTTTCCCTCCATTACATGTGTGTCCTCATCCTCCTTCGGATTTGTCCAATCCCGATCTCCGTCGGGCGTCACAGATTTTTCTGCTTACATCCATATGGGTGGCGACCTTTCATATCTGTCTCCGGAAACACGCCGTCCTTGGTGCAGATTCCGCCATCCCTATCCCTTCTAAAGTCCCTTGTATTACCGTACCGTTTGGTACGACCAACGCTGCTTTCGTTAATTAACCCGGCATTTGCGTATCGGCGATCTGCATCGTGGCGTGTTCTCCTAGCCCTTAGTATCGACAACCACGGGTCTACGACAACCTCCATCGCAACCACGAGCATACCAGCATACCGTACTGATTCCGTACGTTACTAGTTACGTCACCAGTTATGACGATCGAACGTAACTTGCTGTACCACTGTTCCATACATCTTTCCATCATTACATCATTACCCTTGTCGTATTAGCTGAACCGAACATCCGATACCTGAAGGCAGTAGTACCTAAGTACTTAGAGAATAAGCATAGTATTGTGGTTGGCATAGGCCTCCACTGGCGCCCAACTTTTGATTTTCTCGTAGTTATTAGTTATCTCTTAGTCATCTCTTTTCCCTTTTCTTATTTTTTTTTACACATAGTTATAATTAGTTCATTAGTTAATATATACATATAATTTTATTTCAATGTTGTTTCTGTGCACGACCTAAAGCTCTCACCTACGTACCCAGCTCTGACCTAAAAAGTTAGCCCGGTAATGTGAGTACGTTACAAACGTACAAACTTTGTAGAATTGGCTAAAAAAATAGCGTCCGCGTTAAAAGTTGGTAAAAGCACTGTGAATGACTGGAAATTGAAACGCACCGAAATTGAAAAATGGTGTGCTCATTCAGACGGTGGTAGTGGTATTAAAGTGAGAAAAACAATGCAAAAGGGCAAACATTCGGAAGATGAGGAGGCTTTTCTTTGTGGTATGAACGTCTGCGAGGTAAAGGTTTGCCAGTTACTGGTCTTTAACTGCAGGAAAATGCATTACATTTTCATAAAATAATCGACGAAGAAGATATAGCCTTTACAATGAGCGACGGCTGGATGAACCGATGGAAAACGCAAGGATTCGCAAACAAAACAAACTTTTAGGATTCGCAAAATAACAATCAGTGGTGAATCACTGTCTGCAGATAAGGATTGATTGATAAACCTCCGATTTTAAAACCCACTTTTCCAGCATCTTTGAGAAAGAAGAAATTTTCCGTGAACAGTTGTACAACTGCGATGAAACAGTTTTGTTTTCTTTTTTTTTTGGTTTTTAGGCACTATCTAAAACTAAAAAAATATCAAATATATTTTTTATTATGTAACATGTTCTTATGTTTCATTTAAACAATACTGTGCAGAGACATGGTTAAATAATTACCAAATAATGCCAGCAAAAACCTTTGCATCAAAAAAAAGGTGCAGCTCCAGGCTACAATAAGTGCAAAGAGTGATTTCAGAACGCAATTTGTATCAGCTGTAGAAAGGCATCTTGTCATTAACAAATTGCTCAGGAGAGCTATTCTTATGCTCCTCGATAATACCCCTTGCATCCGTCCAACGATGAACTTCAGAACGGAGATATCAGAATCTTTTAGATGTTTTTACTGCCAAATGTAACGTCCATATGTCAGTCTATGGATCAGGATGGTTTTGAAGCTTTGAAGATAAAATATCGCCGCCGACTTCTTAGCTTTTTAATAACATCCATTGATAACGACAGTGATTGCATAACTTTCATGAAAAAATTGATATGCTAGATGTTATAATATGGGTATTCGAAGGATGGGAGGAGAGATAACTTCAACGACACTGGAACGATCATGGAAGAAGTTACTTGATGATGAAAGTGATGTGCGCAAGGAAATTCTTTCTCAAGGAAGAGCTTCTTTCTTTAATGGCAAAAGTACCCGGTTGTGAGAGTGTGAATTTAGAGGACATTACAAGCTGGATGGACAGTGATGAAGTCGACGACATAACCGACGATGATATTGTGACATTGGTGGTTGGTAACGAGACTATCACGCAAGAGACTGAAGAACAAGAAAAAATAAATCAGATACCACATTCTGAAGGTCTAAAAATGATTGAAGGAGCCCTCGTGTATATCAGTCAACAGAATGAAGCGACACCAGCAGAGATCATTTGTTTAAGAAAGTGGAGGGACCTTTCAACAAGAAAGAGGACAAAGAAGACACAAATACAAAACTTCTTTAAAAAAGACTAATAAAAAAAGACTAATCTTGTGTTATATTATGTTTTGTATTATCCATGCAATTTTTAAGACCTTAATAAAAAAATGGAAGTTCTGATTTGAAATAAATTTGTTTAACAAAATCAAGTAGATACAGTATCAATACGTAGTACGTACGTACATTAGTATTAGTTCAAGTTACTCCTGAGAAAGCCCTAAGAAGTTGAAATATATGTAGAGCAAAATCTATAATAAACATATTTGAAACATTAAAAAGCTACCAGTGAATCATTTAAAATCCTACTATTTTCAAAATGTTTCATAATAAACTAGCTGCAGAATCCATAATCGATATTTATATTATGGCCATTCATATTATGGTCACAAGATTGTTAGCAGGAACAATAAAAATAAGTTAGATATATTTAGAAAAAAACACTATTAGTTCAAAATACATTTCTAAGGATTCGAATCATAGCTAGATAAATCAATTTTCCTTAAAAAAATATAATCATAACGAACAATTAAAAATAATTAGGTAGCTGTTTGAAGTAAATGGTTAAAATAAGAATATTGTAGATAGATTAATTAGAAACATAAGTTCAAACCATTATTGAAAGAATTTTCGACTTTTCAAAAAGAGCCGAGCGAAAATTAAGTAATGGTAATAATACCCTTGTCCAATTTACACGGGGCTAGACAAAATTTTGAGAAAAGTGGATATGACGATATGACGATCATATACTAAATTAAGAGAAGCTCTGTGCAACCCAAAGGATTAAGTAGATCAACATGAAGAAATCGGGGATTCATGAAATTACTTGCCAAGATTGTGATCGAAGGTATATATGGGCAAATTAAAGGATTCATTTTTACCAGATATAAAAAACATATTGCACACATTAGATGTGGAAGAAATGCAAAATTTTGTGTTGTCCAACATGCACTCGAACTATATATATGTACAGCTCTACAGGCTTTTTAGGCCTGTGGCTTGATTTACAATATGCCGCCAAACTACTCTCTTCCTTGCCTTTCGTTCCAACTGTGTCGCACCCATTCTGGCCAAATCCTCCTCCACCTGCTCCCCTCTCCCCCTGCTCACAACCTGGTTTGTTAGTCTGTTGCTCCGTGCCCTAATGCTCCGTGCTCTAATGCGCCGCGTTATTGGGGGTTCTCCAACTGATTCTCCTCCTTGATACCACCGTATATTCTTCTCAGCCAGCACTCTACGCTCCTACACCTCCAACATTCCTTCACTGCTATTGGTTTACAACTGGTCTCATTATTGTCTTATAAACTTTTACTTTGACTTTTCTTGATATATTCTTGTTTCTCTGGAGTCTCTGCAGCATCGCTGCACATTTATTTCCTTTTGCTATTCTGACCTTAACCTCCGCTTTCATTCCATGTTTGTCCATAATAGTAGGTAACAAAAACGATCAACCCTTTCAAAATGCAGTGTTTCTGCTCCTACTTTAATTTTCAACCCTTCCTTGCACATTTCGTCTTTTTTAATTCTCTTTGTTTTATTTGTATTTACTCGGAGCCCGAAACTTCATGCTTCTCTCATTAATCTTTGAGTTGCATTTTTCTTTTCTCCAATTATAGTGTTATAATTGTTACATCGTCGGCGAAGGCTAGGCATTGGTGTTTTTTGTTATATATTAGTCCTGTTCGATGTATCTGACTTCTCAGCATAGTTTCCAACACTAGATTAAATAAGCAGGTAGACAATATATCTTGTCTGAGGCCCGATCTAACTTTGAAGGGTTTTGAATGTTGGCCATTTACTTTAACTAAGCTGACTGTATTTACTATAGTCATTTTTGTTAAGAGGTATTAGTTTTCTATTAACCCCCAGTACTCTCATTGCTTTTAGTAGTTCCTTTCTATCAATTGAGTCATAGGCCCGTTGGAAATCTATACAGAGCATATTCATGTTTAAGCCTTGTCGGTAGTGTCTTTCCTGCAGTTGCTTTAGTAACATTATCTGGTCTGCTGTTGATCTGTAACTGTATAGTGATAGAGTACCAATCACATTGGTACTCTATCACTATATTTTTCGAGGTATCCCTTATCCTGTTCTTGATTGTAGTCGCTAGTTCCAGCAATGTTCTATCCTCCGTGTAAATTGGACACAATACCGCTCGTATTCATTTATTTGGCATTTTTTCTTTTCTCCAGCACCAGCCTAATATCTCCGTAATTTCTTGTAGTAGTTTTGGGCCGCCATATTTTATCAGCTCTATACTAATCTGGCTCTCGCCTGGGCTTCTAGTATTTTTCAATTGTCTTAGTTACTTAAATTCACAGTTTATGATTTACATGCTTCGTTAAGAAACGTTATCATATAAATAGAACATAGTTTAGTTTTAGAGTTAGATCGAATAGTCTCCTGATGATGCTAACATGGTTAGCGAAACGCGCATCGAGATGTTTAAAAAGTGTTATGTTTAGTGGTAAATTTGTTCGGGTTTAGTGTTGTAAAGTACTGTGTTTTGATGGGTTTAACCTCGACTATCGACTATCCATCCACTCAAGATGATTAATGCTTGAAACGCTTGAAAACCGCTATTATCAACAAAATCATCACAAATATTATAATATCGTATTAAATTAACGCCGACTAAAAGTATACCAGCAATATACAGGATGTTTTCAAAGTTGAGTCATTTATTTTAACAGGTTAAATAATTCGTAAAAATAAGTTATTTTACCAAAAATCATTTATATAGAAGTAGCAAAATAAAGAAGTTATTAACAGTTACAAAATTTGTTTCAACATAATGGAGGTCCGCCACATTTTAGACGAGAAGTTCACGAACATTCAAATAATGAATTTTCTAACAGATGGATAGGGAGCAATGGACCCTGCGATTTATTTCTGTGGGTCTATTTAAAAAAGTTAGTTTATTACGATTGAGAAGTAAATACTGTGGAATAACTACAATGGCGCATCAAAACATCGAAAATATTAAAAATTTAATTTTTAACGCGTGTAGTGATGCATGGGTACGTCGAGCCAGATTTTGTGCTTACCGAATAAATAATGATAGTTTTGAACAATTTTTGTAACATGTAATATTTTTGTTTTTATTATTTTGGAACTTTTATATAAATGATTTTAGCTAAGTTGACTTCTCTTTGCGAGCTCTACAACGCAGTGGCCGAAAATATTAAAAAGTCAGGTCTGTTTTCAAACATTGTAACTGTAATATTCTCAGTGAGTTCTTGTGTCATAGGAATGCCGAAGTTATCAAAAAATATTTATCTTGATATTTGTATTATTTATGTTATTTTATTATTTCAAAATTTTGTTTAATCTGAACTTCTTGTTGAAAGACCTTTTATATAAATAGATAGGTATTTAGAATAGAATAGGTATTTAGAAAACTAAATACATTTGGAATGGTCCCATAACTAATTTATAATTACTTTATTGATGTCTATATATTTTTCTTTAATTATTTATTTTAGACTTATTGAATCAAAAACCTTTGTAGATGCTTTTCCTTTGCACGATGGCGACTATCAATGGACCATAAGTGGACCATTAAACGACCGACAAGTATGAAAACCTTACATACCGCTACTAAATTAAATCAATTTACCTTAATAATCAAAGTATTGGTTTTGATCTTTCTATCATAGAATGGATTCCGCGCGAGAAGACACTTAGATTTTTTGAGGCCAACCTTTCAAACTAAATTTTCATTTCTTCGTAAGAATGTTAGTCTTGTTGTGAAAGGCCACGCTGCATGGACCGAAATAAGTGGTAGTCCGAAGAGGCTAAATCCGGTGAATAAGGCGGGTGGGGTAGGACGTTCCATTTAACGTTTTTTAAATAGTTTTTTACACATTTTGCAATAAAGAGCCGAACATTGTCAGGTTAAAAAATGAGTTTTTCGTGTCTTCGGACGTATTATTTTGCGAAAACTTTTGTTTTCTGTCTGCCAAACAAAATTTCACCGGTGGTTTTTCGCATTTCCATATCTATGTCCTTCAATTCTATGTAACCCATTTTCCTTCCTTCTGGATCTTGCCTAATGCGTGTAGACGTTCAGAAATAGTGGACTGGGCAATATTCAATGTTTTTGCCAATGTTTCAATGTATGAATCTCTGATAATGAAGCTCTGATAACTATTATCATGTTGAAATATTTGTAAAAGTATGTTTGGCAATAATAAATGGTTAATATTTAAGGAATAAACTACAAATTAACTAAACAACATTGTGAAAACAATTTTTTGAAAATTAAGAATCAGTCACACTTCAGCCAAAAAATGGAAGTTGCAATGCAATAAAATTATTTCAGTGTGTGTATTTAAGTTCCATTTAAAACAATGTCAAGTATTCTGTACGTGAATACGAGGTATGACCATTAAATAACGAGACTGACGCTGTAAAACATTTTATTTTAATTTCAAACATATTTACTTATTATCACCTTCAATATACATCCCTCCTCTATCCCTACAACGCTCCATGTGAATCTTCCATTGTTCGAAACAGTGCTGGAAGTCTTCTTCTGTCAGCTCCTTCAGAACGCGTGCCGCTTTCTCTTTCACAGCTTCAACGGACTCAAATCATGTTTTTTTTAATGCAGATTTTATCTTGGGAAACAGATAGAAGTCACACGGCGAAAGATCCGGCGAATAAGGCTGATGGTCTTACACTGGGATGCTGTACTTGGCTAGAAACCTCTTGACAGACAATGCAGAATGAGCCGGCGTATTGTCTTGGTGGAGAACCCATAACTTGTCCTTCCACAATTCGGGTCGTTTTTGTCTTATTCTTTTACGGAGTTCAGCAAGAACGTGATGGTAGTAATGTTGATTGATATTTTGACTTTCAGGAACCCAGTGAAGGCACACAATCCCAGGGCGTTCCAGGCGTGGATCATTTTCAACGTCATCTCGGCCATCTTGAAAACGCTTAAACCACTCAAAACTATGTGCACGCGATAAACATTCATTGTCATACACTTCTTTCAATATATTATAAATTTCAGGAGCGGTTTTCCCAAGATTCAAGTGGAATTTCACAACAATTCGTTGCTCTATTGTTACACTTAACATTTTTCCGGCGAAACAAAAAATAACTCTAATGCGAACGAAGGCTAGGATTATACGGATTTGTTTACAGAAGTGGGAGGTACTGCATTCGAAAGAGAAGGCTTCGCGCTAAACACCTGCTGGTCGCTGGCGTTTGACTTCTTTTATAGCAGCATCAGTCTCGTTATTTAATAGATACATCTACCTTAGCCGTATGATAAGATGCTTCTTATTTACAGCAGCAATCAGATTAGAAACATGCCAGAACTTTTTCACGAGTTCGTGAAAGTAGGTTAGAATTGGGCCAGACTTGCCTCAAATGATGGCCATTTTAAGAACAATTAATTAGGTGTTTATTAATGTCATGGGAATCGTTTAAAACGTGTTATAGCGAGAAACTAAACTAAAAAAAAAACTTAATTTTGGCAACGTTGTCATTTGTTAGGAAAGTAAAATAGCGTTTTCCGCGGAAATGGTTGCATTTTTAAGGACTTAGTTACTTTAAGGACACTTTTTGTTAGGTATTTTCTTTCCGCCCTGTATATTATAACAACATCAATGCTAATTTTTTCCAAAAGTTATTCAACACCATGCTGCAACTGTTAACCAGTAGTGCCCTTAACAAACAAAAGTAACACAATACTTTTCGGTATTATTAAAGGGTGTTTAATTTAAAAAAAAAATCCCAATACTTTATGATTCGAGTGGTATTCTTCTAATATTAACTGGTGTAACAGGTGTCCCAAACGAAAGTTTCTTTTTGATATAGCGATATAAATAAAAGGTAGACGTCCATCAAAAACACCCTTATTAATTATTGAAATACTCATTTTTGGAAATGACTTTTTTTTCAATAATTTTATTCAAACGTAAACCTTCACGCTGCCAGCATTCATCTAAACGAACAGCAAAATTCCTTAAGACCGCTTAGACCATAATCTTTGGATGGTTGTTTATTGAGCCCCACAAGAAAAAGTCCAAAGGGTTCAAATCAGGACTACGTGAAGGCCAATTTATATCACTTCTCCTGGAGATCAATTTGTTTGGGAAAATTTCATGAACTCGTGGCAGAAACGTGTTGGAAGTGTGTGATATTGCTCCATCCTGCTGAAACCATGTTCTTTGATTATAAACAGGAAAGTTTTGCAGTTCATCTACCAAAAAATTGCCTAACATTTCTACATAACGCTCGGAATTGATGGTAACTATGCGTTCTCTGCCGTCTTCAAAAAAGTACGAGCCGATTATTCCTTGCGCTGACATTGCAGCCCAAATAGTGACTTTAGGCGAATGTAGGGGTTTCTGATGCTTGTGTTTTGGATTCATTGCACTCCAGTAACATTTCTGTTTATTTACATGACCGTTGATATGAAAATGAGCCTCAAATCATTGTTTTTGTAAAACTCTCGCACACACAACGCACGGTCTGTTCCCGAAAAACGCTCCATACCGACTAAATTCCTAAACGTGGGGCTATCGGTTGATACGCGCCCCGCGCCCCTCTCAATTTTGTGTGCAGTGAGTCAATGAAATAGAAACTTTTTAATGGGACATCTTGTATATAACATATAACATAAGATAATTTTGAAGCTTCTAGCACTGTACTGGGGATCATTTCGTTGCTGGAATAAGGCGCAACCTATTAATTTGGTAGAGAACTATTTAGGAACCGAGTTTGCCCTGTACTTTGCGTGGCTTGGTTTTTACATCAAGATGTTGATACCGGCTTCGATATGTTCGATTCTAGTTTGCATTTATGGTATAGCAACAATAGCAACGCCGTTGAATAACGTAGGGTAAGTAAAATAAAATGTGTTTAATATACTGTAATATATTTGAAGTATCAAACACCATCATAATCCAGCTAATCCAATTCTGTACAATAAGCCGTTGTTTAGCTTTGATTTCATTGTTTGAGGTGGATCTTTCTCTTCCAAGACATTTCTTTAGGTTTGGGAACAGGAAGTAATCGCTGGGAGTCAAATCCAGGAAATAGGAGAATGTGGAAGTATTTTGAATAGAATAGAAGAAGATGCTGCAAAACTCCATATATTATGGGGTTTTGCAGCAACAGCTTGAGAAATGAATGCACGAACATTATCGTGGTGACAGAGGACTTTTATTTTAGCCGGATATGGAGATTTAGCGTGAATATAATTAATAATATAATTAATTAGGCCAGTAGTGTAATGTCCGGTGATATACCATGTAGTCAATAAGAACCATACCAGGAGAAGCCATGTTTTTTCGTGCAGATGGCCCCTTTCCATGTTTGAAGCGCTGTTATCTGCTTTCACTCACCGTTTGGACTGCTGATTCATCTCCGGCGTGTAATCGTGAACCCATGTTTCATATTCTGTTATAAAAGGTCAATGAAGGTCTAAAAGCCCTTGAGAAGTGTTCATCGTTAATGTCCTATTACTTCTGAAGCAGTGATAGGAGCTTATTTTCTTGACGATGATGGAAATCGTGCTACTGTTAATGGTGAACGTTACAGAAATATATTAAGAGAATATATTTGGCCTAAACTGATACATGTGGATATAATGTTTCCTTTCAGCAAGACGGTGTTACGGCTTGTGGATTTATTGCAAGAAAATTTTCCTGGATGCGTTATTTCGCGAAATGGAAATGTTAACTAGCCACGAAGATCATGTGATCTCAGATATATATATATATATATATATATATATATATATATATATATATATATATATATATATATATATATATATATATATATATGTATATATATATATATATATATATATATATATATATATATATATATATATATATATATATATATATATATATATATATATATATTATTATTATTATTATTCACGTATGGGCCCTGGTGGACCACGCGAAGTACAATTAGAGGCGTTTGTTGTTGTTAGCCTTCCTTTGCCCCCCTATACTAATTTCATTCTTTCGCTATGAGCTTTTTTCCTTTCGTCAGACCAAGTTGTTCCAGTCTTCCTACATTTTTCTCTCTGGCCAACCTTCCAAACGTCAACCTTGTGTCTGAAACAGCCTCTATCCTGAATTTCACTTTGTGTAATATTTGCTGTTCTTAGGTCCTCTTTAATTGCCGCAATCCATTTAATTATTGCTACTTTAGCTCTACTCCTATTTTCATAAAATTCGACTATTTGTCTAGTTAGCCTAATCGGATTCATCCGTTTGATGTGTCCGTAAAACTTAAGTCTTCTTTTTCTCATATCGCTATGTATATCTGTGTATTGTTTGATTTCTTGATTTTCTCGAAGTCGGTATGCTGTGCTATTTATTTGTTTGGGGCCTAGGATTTTTCTTTCTTTCTTTTCAATGTACTCGATGTCCCTCTTTCTATTCAAAATTAGCGTTTCTGCAACATATAGACATTCTGGTTTAACCGTGTTGTAATGTCTCAGTTTTGTGTTTTTAGATAGGCATTTTTTGTTGTAAATATTTTGTGTAAGTCTCAATGCCGTTTCCATTTTTTGACATCTACCCTTATTCCAACCGCTTTTTCCAACCCATTTTCCATGATTATTTCACCCAAATATTTGAATTGAGAGACTCGTCTGATCTTACCATATTTTGTTTTTAGAAATGGTGTTCTTAGTCTGTTGCAGGTCATGTATTGTGTCTTTTCAAAGGAAATTTGGAGTCCTACCTTTTCTGCTGTTTCTTTTAGGATTTCAATCTGTTTCTGTCACCCATGAATTAAACTTTTGTCCTCTTGTTAGTTAACGTTGCTTTCATAATTGCCAGCGTTTTCAGATCTAGTCCTTGTTCTTTCAAGATTCGGAATACAGATTCGCGGTCAATAGAATCATATGCTTTTTTGAAATCCACAAATGTACAGATGATATTTTTATTGTACAGTTTTTGATGTCTTAGAATCAACTTCAGATTCAGGATCTGTTCAGGGCAGGATCTGCCCGGTCGAAAACCTGCCTTATATTCACCAATGTTCGGTTCTAACTGTCCCTGTGCTCTGTCTAGTAGACATTGAGATAGAATCTTGTAACAAACTGGGAGAAGAAATATTCCTCTATAGTTGTTTACATCCGTTCTATCTCCTTTCTTATGTAGTGGATGGATTAGAGCATCTTTCCAGTCTTCCGGAATCTGTTCGATTCGCCAAACTTCTTGTAGAATTTTGGTTATTTCCTTGATTGTACCTGGACCAGCGGATTTCAAAAGTTCAGCAGTGATTCCATCTTCACCAGAAGCTTTGTTATTTTTAAGCCGCTTGATTTGCCTAATTATTTCCTCTTCATTCGGTGGTAATGAATTTGGGTTTGTTTGTTTAGGGTTTAGTGTTGCTAATTTGTTTAAGGGCTCAGGACAGTTTAGTATTTGTTCAAAATATTTCGCAAGTTCTTTGCAATTGTCTTGGTTATTTAGACCTAATTGTCCGTTTTCCTTTTGAAAGCATAGGCTCTGCGGTTGATAGCCTGTTAATTTAGTTTTAAATGTTTTGTAAAAGTTTCGGGTGTTATTTTTTTGGAAATCTTTTTCTATTTCATTAAGTTGATTGTTTTCATATTTTCTTTTTTAGTTTGTCTAATTAGCTTCGATGTTTCTTTTCTTACTTCCAAAAAGATGTTATAGTTTATTGCTGTTTTTTGACTGTTCCAATCTTTGAATGCTTTACTTCGGCTTAATACTACTTGCTCGCAAACTTCATCCCACCACGGATGTTTTCTACGTTTTTGTAAAGGGACCAACTTTAAGGCTGTTTTAATAATTTTTTGTTTAAGTTCTTGCCAGTTCTGTGCAGGTTGTTTATCAAGCTCTTCTGTTAGGGCTGGTTTTATTTTCATTGGGTCAAACTTTGGTATTAGCAGCCTCTTTTGAATAAGTTTTCGAGGTTTTAAGCTAAGTTTGATTCTAGCCAAGTAGTGATTCGTGTCTATATTTGCTCCTTTCCTGACTTGAACATTCAAAATCTCTTTATAATTGGGGTACAAAATGGCAACATGGTCAATTAGAAATTCACCCACGTACGTGTTTGGGCACCTCCAGGTCTTTTGTTTTGTTATTTTCTTCTTAAAATGGGTTGACATTATTTTTAGATTAAACTGCGAATATAGTTCAACCAATCTTCTACAATTATGGTTAGTCCATTTATGAGCGGGAAAACTGCCGACTGTTTTCCTGTACTTTTTTCTTTCCCTATATATATATATATATATATATATATATATATATATATATATATATATATATATATGTCGTGGTAAATGGGATTCAGTAAGTTAATGAAGCTTTGAGCTATGCCATCATAGTATATGCCCCTAGAACAGTAACTCATAGCGGACAGGTCAAGGCAGAGACCTCAGACTAATATGATTTAAAATCTGCCAACCCGCATTGGACCGGCGTGGCAGGTTACGGTCCAACCCCCAATATGGCTTTACAATTTCAAATACGGCCCTCATTCCCCGGAGGCCAAGTGACAACTATCGACGACAGAGGGAAGACCTGCTCCAAGGCAGAGGGTGCTAAGAATCACCGGGTTATATTAGGCTGCCAGTGGACTTTGGATACTGTAACACTTAATATTCGGACAATGAACACGGATGAACGACTGCAAGAACTGTTGATCGAGCTCGACAACATACATTGGGACATCATAGAGCTATGTGAAATACGCAGAAAGGGCGAAGAGCTAATCAAACTGGAAACAACTGATCACATACTTTACTCTCGGGGTATGGAGAATGGACGATGTAGTGCAATTGGATTCCTCATTAACCAAAACAACTATATGCACCAACTATAAGCTATGGTGATGAGGAAATTGAGATATTTTATTATGATGTTGCCCAGCTTCAAGATAACGAGAAGTGCAGGTACAAAATTCTGATGGGTGACTTTAATGCTAGAATTGGAAAAACAAGAACAGGTGAAAATGCAACTGGCCCATATGGAAGTGGTGAGGGAGACAATTTAGGTGACAGATTGGTTGATTTTGCGGAAGGACCAGAACTCGTTTTATAAGAAAAAATCAGCAGAAAATGGACGTGAAAAAGTCCAACTGGTCTCACAAGTGAAATTGACTACATCATGTCAAACGATAAAACAATATTTTGTAATTGTACTGTCCTTAATTGTTTTATATCGTGACCATAAAATGGTACGAGCAGAGGTTAGGATAAACTGTCAAACCGAACATACAAGAACAGTAAGATCGAAGAAAGGCAAAGTAGATTCTGGAAATCTGCTTCAGAGGGGCAGCGATTTTGAGATTACTTTGTCGAATGGCTTTGATGTATTGCAAGTCCCAGAGGAGATGGAAATAACAGAGCAGCATGAAAAAATAATCGACAATCGAGTCGCGTACGTTGAACTTTGCAAAACTATAAAAAAGCGTATTTGAGTAGAAACGCGTCGGTTCAACAGGCAGCTAGTGCAAGAAACACTAGAGGAAAACAAGGGAATAAACAAAGCAAAACACAAGCTGAGAAATAAAAAGACATACATGTATACATCAATGCGTGAGGATGGCACAGTTTGCAGGGGACGTACGGAAATGTTAGAGATTATCAGAAGATTTGATTCCAAGTTATATGAAGATCAGAACCAGTTAAAGAGAGCAAAGCCGACGGAAGAGCAAATGCTAGATATTCTGTTGGGTGAAGTGACAAAACCTATAGAAGCGATGAAGAATGGAAAGGTTCTAGGGAAGATAAGGACAGTGTAACAGTTGAGATGTTGAAAGTTGAAGGTCGAACTTTACATAAAATACTGGCAAAAACTGTACTCAAAATGCCTCAGGGAACGAAAAATACCTAACCTATGGAAATGTGCTGAAGTGATTCTTCTTCATAAAAAAGGAACATAGGAGGATTTGAAACACTACCGTCCAATAAGCCTCCTGTCAGTATTGTACAAGGTTTTCACCAAGATAATATCTAAAAGAATACTGAGAACACTGAATGACGCACAACCAAGAGAACAGGCAGGATTCAGATCAAAAGATCATATCCAGGTTGTCCAGTAGGCCATAGAAAGCCACAATGAATACACCATGCCACTGTGCTTGGCTTTTATTGACTATGAAAAGGCATTTGACTCAATATCAAAGCAAGACATAACGGATGCGTTGCTTAACCAAGGGATAGACAAAGCCTATGTAAACCTACTGAGATCCATGTACAATGAAGGTACAGTGACAGTTCACATGGATGATCTTAAGGTTAAAATCAATATAGAACGGGGTGTACGGCAGGGTCTTTTCTCAGCCTTCCTTGAAGAGGTATTCCCTAATCTAGATTGGGGACAGGATAGAATAAAAATAAATGGTACATACTTAAGCCACCTTAGATTTGTAGATGATATCGTTCTCTGGTCACAAAATCCAGATGAACTACAAAAACACATACAAGAGCTGCGGAAGGAGGGAGAACCATTTGGCTTGAAAATAAAAAGAGTCAGGTTATGTTCAACAAATTTACTGAAAACAGAAGAATATCTGTTTTAGGAAGCGACTTAGAGGTGGTGGACCACTACATATAGCTTGGGCAAAGGATTTCAATGGAGAGTGATACCACCCGGGAAGTGGAACGGCGCGCTAAGTGTGGCTGGCAGGTATTTGGCAGGCTCAACATGGTGTTTAAGAACAAACTCTCACTTTGTCTGAAGATAAAAGTTTTTGATCAGTACGTACTACCTGTTCTGACATACAGAAGTGAAACAGGGACATTCACATCACAATCGATTCAAAGACTTCGGGTAGCACAGAGGGTAGAGGAAAGGTGTATGCATGACATTACAAAGCATGACAGAAAGAACAGAAATTATGTGACATCATTGCAAAGGTGAAAGCAATCCTGGGATGGATACCGTTTAATTATAAGTGTCCACGAAGAAGACCTAAAACACGATGGATCTATGACATTATCAAGTATATTGGATTCGAATGACAAAGGAAAGCTCAGGACTGCGCGAATTGGAAGGATACTGGGGAGGTCTTTATCCTGAAGTGGATCGACAATGGCTGAATGATGACGATGATGATGATGATGAGATATATATAAATATATATATATATATATATATATATATATATATATATATATATATATATATATATATATATATAGGATTCTTATTCCAAATAAGGATAGACAGCCGGCTAATGTTGTGAATGGTCAACCACTGGAAGAAGCAGTATGGTTCTCGTATTTAGGAAGTTATACATGTTATACACGATATGTTGAAAAAATAACGGAAACTTTTAAGTTTAAAGTAAATTACTAGGGCCATCTATTGAAACAATATATAATCTGAAGGGAACACCATCATTAGAATCGATTAACGGATTGTCACGTTATAGCGTTTAAAGTGACAGTAACTTTTGTCATCTCGTCACAAAAACACGATGGAACAAAGAGTTAATATTAAACTTTGTTTCAAGCTCGGCGAAATTTGAATGGAGACATTTAAATTAATGAACAGAAATGTTTATGGTGATGATTGTTGATCCGGTGTACATGTGGTATAAATGATGCCAGGATGATTCCAAAAGTGTTTAAAATGATCGCATATGATGTGAATTCACCTGTGAGATGGATGGCGGAGGAATTTAATATGACCAAAAGGCATGACTCATGAAATTTTCACAAAAGATTTAATGCTCCATTTCATAAGACCGTCGCTGTTTGTGAATTTTTAGAAAATCTTGAGAATAAAATTGTAAGACAACCAGGACAATGAATAAGCCAACAGTTTGAGGATAGAATCCCAGATCATAAAAGCTCCGCTGCGATGGTTAGGTTTTTGCCTAAGAATACAGCACACTAGAATGCCGAAGCAGATTCTGTATTGTGAATTAAATAACCAGAATCGAAATTTGGGACAAATTTGGCAATGTCCAAAAAGAAGATATAAATATGTAATAAAATCGTCTCCTAAAGAAGTCTATGTCAAGGGTATCTCAGTGGGAAGACACGCCAAACGACAGACTCAAATGGCATCAGAAGACATACAATGCTGTGCAGCTCCACGAGAAAGATAATCGTCAAAAAGCTGCAGCCAAAAGGTAGGCGCGAAAACCCAAACAAGCTGGACCGCGTGGATCAACTCGATATCCCCCTGCATATCATTTTCATTCTCAGCATGCGGAAGAACAGATCTAAGCTGAGGTCTGAGCTACTATAAATTCCATAATTCTTCAACAAAGTATATATATATATATATATATATATATATATATATATATATATATATATATATATATATATATATATGAGCATTGGTTAGTTGCTTGACCGGGAGGGAGCTCCACACATCCCTTACATTGGAGGGCACATGTTTCGTCTGTTGGTGCTAAGACTCATCAGGGTAAGGTAATGACATATGCTCTCTCGCCAAGAATAGGGAGTCCCTCCCCTTGATTATGGAGATAGATATAGCGATATAAATTGAAGAGAGACGTCCATAAAAAAAAACTTTATTAATTATTTGACACAAAAAGTCAATTGGGCTCAAATCTGGTCTACGTGGAGGCCAATTTATGTCTCCTAGAAATCAATTTGTTTGGAAAAATTTCACGAACTCGTGGCAGAGACGTGTTCGAAGTGTGTCAGTTGCCTCGTCCTGTTGAAACCACCTTCTTTGATTATAACCAGCAAAGTTTTGCAGTTGCCGTCTTCAAAAAAGTACGGGCCAATTATTCCTCGCGCTGACATTGTATTCCCATACAATGACTTTTAACGAATATAGGGTTTTTTGATGCTTATGTTTATCTTTCATTGCACTCCAGTAAGGACAGTTCTGCTATTTACATGACCATTGAGATTAAAATGGGCCTCAATTATTTTTTTAAATACAATTTTTGCGCACGCAACACATGATCTGCTCCCGAGAAACGTTCCATATTGACTAAATTCCTAAACGTGGGGTTATCGATTAGACATGCTCCCCACGCCTCTCACACTTGTTGCCGTTACGCAGTGAGCCAATGAATGTATGCAATGAATATAAATATGAATACGAAATATTCATATGAAATGAGCCAATGAATATAAACTTCAAAATAAATAAAAAATTTAGGATTATCCGCTCGTAGTTACCATTTTAAAGTTCTGACGTTTTTATTGGGAAAGCCCTTTTAATGTTTGCAGGACTGAAATTTGTAAGAGTAAATTCTTGATGTGTCCAAAATGTCATTACAGGAGATGTCCAAGGGAACAATTGAACAGTTCTTGTATATTGGCTCAAATATCTTATTTATTTGATAATTGGTGTGCTGTTTTATTTGCAGTGGTGATGTCCCTTTGGGGTAAGTACAGAGTACTATATTAAGATAAATTCTAATCGTATATGGTATTAGTAGTTGATTTCTTTTCAGCTACCGTTTTTATGGAAATGTGGCAAAGAGAAGAATCTGTTTTGCGATTACAGTGGAATTTACGAGCTTTAGAGCACGCCATCAGCTTAAGGTAATCTTTGAATTCTTTATTTTTTAAGATTTAGGTAGTTTTTCAACTAGGAGTTTTAGTAAACATTTTGAATTAAGCAAATTGTTCACTTTTAAAAACCTTGTTTTGAATTATATTTCGAAATTTGAAGTGGTTGCCGTTTATGTTTTGAAAATAATGTTATTCAAATGCCTGTCTCATTTTGCTTTTCAATTTAACTATTTTCAAAAAGTAAGATGAGTTTTGTAATCATCATTGCAAGTACTATATGCACAAGGGGCTACGCAAGTGTTGTGATTCGGTATTTCGTTATAAGTGTAATAGTTCAATCATAACAAATTGTAGTGAGGGGGTCGCAACGTTTTTTACTTTACTTTTTGGTTATTCAGTGGGTCGCGACACTAAAAATGTTGAGAAATTATGGTATAAACAAAACTGAAGCTTCTAAGTACTGTCCAATACAGGTCGGTTTTCTTAGACTGTCTCCTTAATTTATGGCACATTTAACAATTGGGGTATTTTCGAATGTTACGGTTTCGTTTTGTTTCTTAGATTTTTATCGTCGAATATGGCTTTTTTAATTGCGACAATTTCCAATTGTAATTTAACAGCTTGTTTTTATTGCCTACATATATTAATTTGACATTGTTGATGTTAAAAAAGTGGTTTTGGTTTATACTATATTCGGTATACAAAGTCCGACTTTCTGTGATTATGTAAAATTGAGTATTTATGTTGTTTTAGCCGATCATTGATATATATATATATATATATATATATATATATATATATATATATATATTTATATATATATATATATATATATATATATATATATATATATATATATATTTTTTTTTTTTTTACGGAAATCTTTCACCCTTTCTCCACGTGGTGCCACCGATCGCCTTCTCCCAACTGTCCACCATACGGTGTCACGTATCTCTCGGGACCAATTTCTGGACGAATTACTACTAGTTCTGGCTCCAGACGAACGCAAGGAAAGCAGTTGGGAGAGACGATCGGGGCCAGGCCATGTCAACTGGCCATTTTGATGACGGGTCGTGATAGCACGCAACTCACGGCATATATATATATATATATATATATATATATATATATATATATATATATATATATATATATATATATATATATATAGGGTCAATCCTGGATATTTTGCTTCGCGTTAGAGATATCGAAAAAAAGTTATTAGAAAAAGTTGTTCAGAATATTATTTTCACTCCACTTGCCGATATCGCTAAAATTCGCATTTTTAGTTTTTTCGATATTTTGGTATATACACAAAATTATTACTAGTTTATTTTTTAATTTGATAATTAATATAGTATTCCATGGAAAGTAAAAACTTGACAGATTGTTAATTTAATAGCGTCATGTATTCAAAAACTTCAGTAAAATAAATAGCACTTACAAAGGAATAATTATTTTATTCTTATGGGAAAACAATTTTTGGTAATTAATTAAATTTAGGAATAAATATACAACAATAATTTTCATAATATAAATAATCAACTATCAAATCTGATCTGTTTCAACTAGTCTTCCGTCTATTCGAATACATTTTTTGATTCTTTTACGATTCTGTTTAGTTATATGTCTAAGTTCCGGGATGCTGATTTCTTGACAGGCTTGTCTTATTCTGGCACAAAATTCATCTCGATTTCTGGGCCTTGTTTTGCTACTATTCCCTACCGAATGCCTAATTCCCTACCGAAGAAGATAACTTCCATCTATGACCAGTATTCAATAATTCATAAACAAAATGGATGCTAGATAATGACCTTCCTGATGGAATTTTCTGCATATACATTTTATCTCAGCTGTAGAAATTTTTGGTAGTTCCTGACTTCATGCATCTGGTAGTATCAGTCGGAAGGGTATGGAAATCAAGATGTTCGCTATTGCTTGGATTTCCATCATATATATATATATATATATATATATATATATATATATATATATATATAACGGCGTGTTAAATGTGGCTAGCAGGCATTTGGCAGGCTCAACATTGTGTTTAAGAGCAGACTATCACTTTACCTGAAAAGAAAAGTGTTCGATCAGTGCGTTCTACCCGTTATGACATACGGAAGTGAAACCTGAACACTTACATCGCAATCAATTCAACAACTTCGGGTAGCATAGAGGGGAATGGAAAGATGTATGCTTGGCATTACAATGATGAGATGAGATGAGACAGAAAGTCCTGCGCATGGATCAGAGAACAAACGAAAGTCTGTTTGGAAGAGTAAAGCAATTGAAATGGAGATGGGCAGGCCATATAGGGAGGCGATGGGATGACAGATGGACTACGCAACGTCGCAAACGTCCGCGAAGAAGACCGAAAGCACTATGGATTGCTGACATCGTTAAGTATATTGGACCAGAGTGCCAGAGGAAACCCAGGACCGTGAAAGTTGGAAGCATGCTGAAGAGGTCTTTATCCTGCAGTGGATTGACACGGGCTGATGATGATGATGATGATAATTTATAGCATGTCAATTTTTTTATCTTTTTAGGTATGTTTTTAGGGTGCGCTATATAAGTGTGTTGGATGTTGTTTTTAGTTTTGTTTTGTATCATTTTATATGTCCATTAAGTTCTTTTTCACAGCTGTTTTTTTTTAAGTGGAATCGTTAGAAGTCTATGGGTCATACTATGAAAGGTGGACATTTTTACATTCCATGACTGATTTGAACTTGCGTGAATAGTTATATAGGTACACGCGGATTTTCTAAATATTTCGAATTCTAATTTGAGGTGTTCTTGTTATTTTTAAATGGATTAACTGGATTTTTATGTTTAAACTATTTAAATATTCAAAAAATTGATCTAAAAGGGCTTTCGGTACCCGTTCATATGTAAATAAGTTTGTTACTATGTTTCAGAAAGAGCCAACCGCCCAACCGAGACTATTGTCTATGAACATGGTGCTTGTGGAACGATGTTTGTTTGATTTTGACAAAAAAATTATGAATAATTATTTCGATGTGTAGTGTCACACGATGTGTAGTGTTTTGTCACAGATCTGGACGTATTTTTCGAATGGACTCTTATGGATCGGTGATTATTCACTACAAGAACATTGTATGGGTTGACGGTCTTCCTGAACAAAGTTCATCTTCAAAAACTTCTCTACCCCGACTAAAGTCATTGTACCCCTTGTAGATTTTTATTTTTTGACATAGCTTCATCACAGCAATACTTTCTAACATGCAAAAAATGTCTAAATTTCTAAATTTCATGCAAATCCATTTTAAAACCTCGCCAACAATAAAAATAGTATATATTATAAAAATAGTAAATAATATCTAACTTAACAAGCGAAATTATATTAAACTTCTGTCAGATTTCAGTTAACGATAATCATACCAACTTTAAAAACAAATGGATTTGTCGATACATAAAACGAGTGAATTTTTAAATAAATTGTTTTACTATTTGATCATATTTAATATGAAAATTATTTGACAACACTTAATTTTTTCAGGCCCCAGTACTTGGAAATAGCTGTGGATAAACGATATTCTAGTGTAACCAACAAAATGGAACCATTCATACCAGAACATCAGATTTGCGCCAGATATACCATAACAGTTGTTTCAATTACATTGTTGGTAAGTAGGATTGTATCTGATGATTTCATTTTTATATTCATAAATAATTGTGCATATTTAAAAGTTTTGCATAATTTTGTTTAGGTATAAAAGAAAGGGAATTTCCTAATAGAGATGCATAAACAATTAACATAAACATCATAACATCCAGAAGGAGTTTGATAAAGCAACTTCTTTTGGTGGGTTTTTACATACATTATCCTCAACCACACTAACAGAAATTATACTTCGGATATTGTCAATGCAAAATAATAGTTTAGATCAGCGATGGCGAACCAATGGCACGCGACGAAATAATTTTGGCATGGTATTAATTAAGTTACCCAATCGAAACACTTAATTTTTTCGTCTACATTTTTTCGTTCTTAGTATTATTCGACATATTTTATTCCTTTATTTGGGTTTTTCGCCACTATCTAAAACTCAAAAAATATCAAAATACCTGTTCTTATGTAAAGAAATATAGAAATAAAAAAATATATGAACACGCCACAATCATTCAGACATTAATTATTAGACATGATTAGTTTGGCAAAAAAATAAAGTGTAATAAGTGTAAGAGATAATTTCAAACTTGGTGGACTGAGAAATATGGCATGATTAGTAAGGTGATAAAGCGGTGTGTATATAGTGGTATGTAGAACATCGTCTGTAAAACGGCATTATGAAACAAATCACAAATCTCTTTGTCGAACCAGAGCAAGACCAAAAAAGCAAATCAGAGGAGCAAAAGTATTATATGCGCAATTAAATAGATAAATAAACAATCAATGTCTATGATTAAATATGTTAGCAAAGATTTTCATACAGGTGCCGCAAGTTTCTCGGCTGCAAATATCAGCTTTTTGAAGGGAACCTGGTTAGCATATGCCCCTTCACTTTCAATTCAGAGCACCAAAGATACTCCTTTATCTAGAAACACAATAAAATATAGAATCCTAAAATTGGCGGAAAATGTAAAAGAACAAAAAAATGACATCAAGTGTGGAGTGTGGAGGAAAACTGACTATGATTACTCCATTCTCTAGTGCTTTTTCTATCAAGGCAAGATTTTTGGTATGCGTCGCGTGTCCATCAAGCAAAAGCAGTACAGGGTTATTTTTAGTAGGTTTCAGAGAGTTCACACACAAAACTGCGGTCGTCAATTGGCCCCTTTCAGCTGAAGAAATAAAACCTACTTGCTTCTTACCTTTTAGAGCAAGAATTTTAGATTTCTTCTTGGGAACAGTCGTGATACCAGTTTCATCGACATTAAATACCTTGATTGGTCTGAAATTGTATTTTTCTTGCAATTCAGTCAATAGGGAGAAAAATGTTGACATTTACCCTGTTGAATCCCATTGCACGGGCAACTAAAATAGGCTGTGGAAGGCGTAACGATAACTCTGGATGACGTCGTAAAAATCCGTAAAGTCAAACCATTCCAGCTAATGCGGTGTCTTTGTTAAAATTGTGATCTATACCATTTATTCTGCCATTTGAAAAGCAAGATGTAGAAAATCCCTGTACGTTAGTCCGAAAAATTGAGCTTCAAGATCTTTTTTGTGCTGACACATTACATTTTCTTGCTCAGCTATAAAAACAGTCTTAAAAAGTCCTAGGCCTTTTTGTAGCGTCTTCGACATTGTTATTTATTTGGTACTTCTTTTCTTCCGGGGCCAATTGTGGTACCGAGAATTTTCGAGAAGCGACATGATATCCATATTTTTTGTGTATTACTTCCAAAGTGGCATTTTTCATATATTCTTCACTACAGGATTGTCGGTTGGTCGATCTTTTATAATTTCATGGCATTTTGTTGTGAACTGTAACAATATATCATACAAAATAACGTTAAATAAAAATAAAACAATGACCTGATAATTGTATCAAATGGGGTACCAGCCGGTACTACCCCGTGCCGTTTTACTCCAAGCGCATCAAAGAGAAACAAAGTAATCAAATAACCTAAAACATGCCGCAATAAAGATTCAACCAATGTTCGTTTAACCTTAATTCATACCTAATCTTTGCAATAAAAGCAAATCCACTAGCCTTGACGCACAAAATTATAGTACATGCTTGAAATTCGCCGAATATTACATCAAACCTTCGTAAAAACTTTTTTCTTAAACATTTTCTACGAGCGCGTACGCACGTCATCTAACTTTTGTTCACAAACTATTCAAGATGGCTGACTGCAGTGAACAAAGCGCGTGAAAGTTTGAAACGCATTAGAAAACCTTTGTGCCATGTCCCGGTTTTACCCCCATTGCTACAGGTTTTGGACTAATATACCCGACTCCGTGGTTGAATAACCCAATGCCTAAGCTATAGTTTTTACCGTCCTGGCTTGTGCGTCTTATGTAGTGCTTGCTAATTTACGTACGATGTTGTTTCTAGCAGCCACTCTGTGCTTTGTGTTCATGCAGTCTTTTTTCTGTAGATAAGAGCTCTATCTAGAGTAACATCCAGTTATTTTGGACTTGGCAAGTGCTCCAGGTACATACCTTCCCAGGCTAACCGTGATGTCCTCGTCGCCTGCCTGTTTCATCAAGCCCCGTCGCCTTCAGAGCAGGTAAAGAATCTCGAGAAGTGCTAGGTATTTCGTGACTGGTGCTGGTTGCTGTTTAGCAGGCATTCGAATTTTCACGGAAGCGGGCAATGGGTTTTCAGTTATACCAGGTAATCCTGGAGTAGTGCTTTGAGTAGGCTGGGTAGTCTGATTTTGAGTTTTTGGATTAGCTTCTACAGTTAATGGTACATTCGTTGATTCTGCTGGCTCAAAAAAGTGATCTGGAGAGATATCAATATTAACATGCCAGAGACTTGAGCTTCTGAACCTATTGGGCGCGTTCTGTATAGTTGTCGTTTTTGCATAGGCTCCCACATGACCTGGGTGAGCTTTCAGCCACTTATTCAGATATTTCTTTACACAAATCGAGTGGCTGCATTCCGGTGAGTGCAGTGTGCAGTGGCAATAGAGGCGCGCAAATTCATAGTTTGATTGACAACGACCCCTATTGGAAATTCGGACAAACTCTTTAGTTGTATCGTTACGTAAAGAAAGCGAATTTTTAAAATAAAAGTCACTTTATTTTTTGATCCTAATAATATCTGTATCTATTGGAATACATACATAAATAAATAATTAACTGTTTATAGTTGATAATAATGACACTTGCAACAGTTGGTGTGATGGTTTACAGAATAGCAGTGAACATAGTAATAGTTAAGACGTCCAAGACTGACATACTGAATAGTAAGACCGGAGCTTTAGTAGCTTCATTTAGTGGAGCAGTGTTGTCAGGTCTCTTTATCCTCATCTTCCAGTGGGTAAGAATACCTTTAATATTACAGGCATTTAAAACAATTCTTGTGATTTTGTTCACTTTAATATTAAAACTAATTTAGCTAATTGAGGTAGCCGATACTTGATGGAAATTAATTTTAATAGGTGTTTCGGTTAATAATTTTTTCGCAAAATTTAGATGTTTATTTCCCTAACAAAATAAATTACCTTAATAATCAAAGTATTGGCCATCGATAACTATTACTTTTACCCATCTTTCTGTAAAAGAATGAATCCCGCGCCAAAATAAATTTTGCGTGCTGCATGGATCGAAATAAGTGGTAGTCCGAAGGGGCTAAGTCCGGTGAATATAGCGGATGTGATAGGAGGTCCCATTTAACGTGTTTCAAACAGTTTTTTACACATTTTGTAATATAGGGCAGAGTATTGACATCTTAAAGAATGACTTTGTCCTGTCCTTGGGCATATTCTGGTCGTTTTTTCTTCAATGCTTGTTTCAATTTTATCAATTGTTATCGGTATTGATCGCCAGTAATCGTTTCCGGCAGTTCGTAAGACACCCCCTACTATCCCAGCAAATACACAGCAAACCCTTCTTTTCATGTATATTAGGCACTGGTTGTGACGTTGAAGGCTGGCCTGGGTTTACCCATGATTTTTTGCTCTTTGGGTTATACAAATAGATCTACTTTTCATCAGCTGCCACAACTCGATGCAGAAAACTTTTTATTTTCTGTCTGGCAAGTAAAATTTCACAAGTTTTTGGCCTTTTAATGTCTCTTTTCTTCACTTCATATGGAGCGCATTTTCCTTTCTTTTGGATCTATCTCAATGCGTGTAGACGATCCGAAATAAAGGATTGGGCACCATTCAATGTTTCTGCCAATTGTTTCAACGTATGAGTTGAATCTTCATCCACTAATGCTTGCAAATCTGCATCTTCAAACTTTTTTGGTTGTCCTGGACGTTACTTGTCTTTTATATAAAAAAATCACCAGTTTTAAAGCGTTTAAACCATCGTTAACAAGTATTTTGGCTTAGAGCATGTTCACCATAAGCTTGATAATCAAAAACTTTCAGCAGCCGTTTTCTTCAAATGAAAGAAGGTTATTAAACTTCCCCGAAAAATATGTTTTTCTGGTACATAATTCGACATATTCAAAATTATGAAAACTGACTTTTGATGGCGTATTTTTACCCTTCAACACTCAATAGGCGTCTTTAGCCTTTACCAACAAATGTATTAGTAACGTCATCTCTTAGCAAAATCGACATTATTAACCGAAACACGTATTAAATAAAAGAACTAATTAAACTTGAAGAGATTTACCACTAAACACCAAATCACTTTTTTTGAATTGCTCTGGGAGGGATTAAATCATCTCCTGATGATGCTAACATGGTTGGCGAAACGTGCGTCGAGCAGTTTAAAAAAAGTGATTTGGTGTTTTGTGGTAAATCTCTTCTAGTTTAGTGTTTCATACCAAAGGTTCCAATAGAAGAATTGAAAAGAACTAATGCTTATGTCTAAATTTCAGAGATGAAAATGCAAGGTTACATTTTAATGAGACGAATTTAATTTTAGTCACGTAATTTAAAAGAATGTCGTCCCGTTAATGTTTAAATTACTTTCAGGTTTATGAATATATTGCTTTGGGTTTGACGAACTTGGAAAGTCACAGGACGCAAGGTGCCTACTCGAACGCTTACATCTTCAAAAGTTACGCCTTGGCCTTTACCAACAATTACTCAGCTCTGTTTTACATCGCTTTTTTTAAGGTAGTACCCAATAAGATAAGTTTATTATTTTATATTGGAATCTTTAATCAGCTACCTGATGCATATATTTTTCCTTTATTTGGGTTTTTCGCCACTATCTAAAATTCAAAAAATATCAAAAGTACCTGTTCTTATTTAAAGAAAGGAAAAAAATATATGAACACGCCACAATCATTCAGACATTACTTACCTGATGCATGATTCAAAATCAAAATTGATATCAAAAGTGGACTGATAAACAAATTACAGTTACTTCATACTATGAAATATGTTGAGATTGAGATGAAATGGTTTTCTGTCCTTCTATCATATTATATCCCCAATTCTATACTTTCGGAGGTACTACTATTATATAGAGGAATAGAAAATATTCTAACCCCTTTTTTACTTATTTGGATTGCTGCTACGGCAGCCGTTTGTTAGAGGCAGTTGGGTCGAGGGTCACGTATGGAACTCGTTGACACTTCAATGAGTGTGCATAACCCTTAAACTAGGAAGAGGGTCTACCTACTCTAAAAAGACTGAGTTAACTGTAACAATTATTTAATAATCACAAGCACAAATTCGAAGACAAACAAATAATAAAAATAAAATTAAATACATTTTTGACGTAGAAGGGCGACCCGGGCGTGGATCATCTACAACGCCTTTTCGGCTATCTTGAAAAGATTTAAACCACTCAAAAACATGTGCACGTGATAAACATTCATTACCATATATTTCTTTTAAGAAATTATGTATTTCAGTAGCGTTTTTTCCAAGTTTCAAGTGAACTTTTACAACCATTCGTTTTTCCGGTGAAACAAAAAAAACAACTCTAATGCGAACGAAGGTTACGGTTATACGGATTTATTTACAAAAGGTACTGCATCGGAAAGAGAAGGCTTCACTCTAAACAGCTGTTGGTCGCTGGCGTTTGTCGCATGCGTACTTCTTCTGTAGCAGCGTCAGTCCCGTTATTTAATAACCACATCTTGTAGTTAAAGCAAAAAATGTATCCCGGCGAATATCACGATATGCCTCGATATTTACAGAGAAGCTTGTATTAAGAACGTATTTTTGCTGCACCGACCAGATTAAAAATATGCCAAGACTTTTTCAACGTGTTCGGATAATCTGGTTTAAACGATAACACGCGTGCCTAAACTAAACCTTTTGAACATTTAATTTAATAAAACAATTATTCATGTGCCTTTTAATGTGATATGAATCATTTAAAACGCGTTATGATGTAAAAAATTAGTGCTAGTAAATTCGACATTGACATTAAACCACATTAATATGAATTTTTTTTTTTTGTAACAAAATTAACCAAATTTATGAATAAACGTATGGAATAAATGGCTGTAAAATATTATATTTTATTTTAAAAAAATACTAAATCAAACAAAAATTTGATATCCGTTAGACCCGAAATTGGGTATTCAAAAAAACATGGCAATGCAACGTTGAAGAAAATTTTGACAAATTTCTGACCTGTTTTGGGCGGAAATTGATTGCATTTCAGAAACATGTTTTAAGGAATTTTTTGTTCACAATAATCGTTGGTTAAATTTACGGAAGTTGTTCCTCTTACACCCTATATAAAAACTTTTCTCATAAGTGATTTGATGCCTCATGAAACATCTTCGTATTTTATGGGAAAAGCATGTTGAAAGAGTTTAAACAAGTGTTTTAGCATTTTGTGAAAATCTATTTTTACATCACAGGTTCAAATGTAACAATTTTCATTTTGCTACGGTGCAACAAAAATATTCGCGTTTTTTCGGTTCTGAATTTTTTTCCTCGCAAAATGTAAGTCATGGGTCAAAATCAAAATGGTAGAAATCCGGCGGAGCGAGGTCGGAGCTGTACACTGGGTGTGGGAGAAGTTCAAAGTCTAATTCTATAATTTTATGAGATGGTTTATGAGTGTGTGATTTTGCTACAAGAGGCCTGGCCAAAGCTGTATATTTTTCAGCTAAAACACTCCCAAGTTGAACTGAGTAGAATTCTGTAATTTTCGCCCTACCATCAGGGACCAACTGAAAGTGAATTTCCTCAAAATTCTTCCAAACACTGCATGTCTTTTGCAAATTTTTCTTCGCTTTGGTACCGGAAACAGCGGCGGCTCAAATCAAGTAGAGTTCCCAAGCGGTAAACATTTTCATGCCTTCAAACCCAAGTTAGAAATAGAAGTTGCAAGAAAGCTCTCATAAACTTATTAACAAAAAAGAAAAGTAACGCAAACTTTCATACCGTTACACATTAAATACATTTATTTGAAAAATATGTTTACATGAATTTCCGTCTTGCTTTATTTCCAGCAAAATCATTAATTATTTTGGAGTGTCAATGCGGTTCAAAATTTCCTGCTCTATATACAAAATGGCTAAATTACGGAGTTGACAGTGAGAATTAAATAAAGAAGCAGTGACAGTGTAGGCTTAGGTACAATGTGATACAAAATAATTTTTCAAACATTAGCGAAATAATAAAGAACAAATACTGGAAATACTGGTGTAATTGAGTTAAAGTAATAAGGTATCGTGGGTCCACGCAAAACTTATTTGCGCTGTTGTCAAGCGTTGGATAGAAACAGAAGTTTAGGTACAAAAGGAACAGACCAACTCAATAAATCTATCTAATAAGAAGTAAGAAAACTGATATGGAATCAGATACATCCGATGATAAAAAACGTAAAAGAGTAGGCGAACTAGGGCAGAATTTCTTTAAGAAATTAAAAGAAAACACATAGAAGCCCACCAAAAACCAGCGATGAGATGTTAAAGGAGATAATGAAACTAATAAAGGAACTGTCGGCAGATGTTAGAGATAGAACGGCTAGAACAGCAGAGAACAAGCAGATTTTAAAAAAGAAATAAGGATGTTAAAGGACGCAAATGAAAAAGCGATGACTGAAATAAATGATTTGAAGAAAGAAATAAATCTAAACAACGAAAGAATAGAGAAGCCAGAAAGTTTATAGAAGATAGTGATGGAAAAGTTTACAGAAGATTAGGTAGGAGTCAAACCAATACAAGTTAAGGAATGGGGCAAGCGACAAAATATTTATTAACGACGTCCTAACCAGAAGAAAAAGAACTATTTAAAAGAAAATTAGAGAGAAGGCAAAGGAGGAAAGGGTCAGAGGAAAAGGTGTGAAAATGGGATTTCTGAAATTGGTGGTGAACGGCTAAGCCTGGAAATGGAACAGACGAGAAAATATGCTGGAAAAAATGGAAGTACAACAAGCGGCTTAAAAAACTAACAAGTGCGACAGTGGACGGAAATATGAACCTGACCCAGCAACGAAATGGATTGATACTGAAAGCAAGCAACTTGTATGCAAGCAGGAAGAAAACAGAAATAAACAAACCAGACAGAATTAGGATAGGTACATGGAATGTTAGAGGTACATTTATGGAAGTAGCCCTGAAACACCTCATTGGGTAGATGAGAAAGTACAGAGTAGATATTCTGGCCCTACAGGAGACTAAACAATTATAGGGACATAACGATTACAGAAGTGGAATACTACATATTGTTTAATAGCGGAAGTGATCGGAGGATATTAATGAAGGATATTAATGATCAAAAATGAAGTTATCGAGTTCGAAGGGATTTCAGATAGAATGTGCAGAATAAGAATCAGAGGCCAGTTCAGAAAGATGCATATAATAAATGCGCATGCACCATTTGAAGAAAAAGACTCGGACATTAAAATACATTTCTACGAAGATTTGGAGAGAATCATGGAAAAGCTTCCGAAGTTTGATGATAAAATATGTGATAGGCGACATGAATGCCAAAGTAGGGAAAGAAGAAGGATACGAGGAGGTAACAGGGGGTAAAAGTATACACACTACTAGTAATGACAATCGAAAAAGGGTGATAGAATTTTCGTTCGAGAACAATACGAAAATTGTTAGCATTGCTTTTGATCACAAAAACATACATAAGGAAAGATGGATAGCTCCAAATGGAGAGACAAAGAATTAAATTGACCATATCCTCATAGAAAGAAAACATGCAATGAACTTTACTAATGTAAGAAGTTTCAAGGGAGTTGATAGTGATAGCGATCACATATTATTTATAACAGAAATGAAACAGGAAAGACCACCTAGAAGAAAAGTTACATAGGCGGGAAGAGGGAAGAGATATGATGTAGCAAAACTAGAGGATAGGGTAACAGCAATACGTTTCGAGCAGGAAATTAATGGAAAACTCGTAATTAAACCCAATAACGAACATTTAGAGGCAAAATGGGCACAGATTGAAACAGTTATGAAGGAAGTAGTAGGAAAAATACTAGGAGAACCCAAAAAAATCAAACAAATAGGTGGTTTGACGAGGAATGTAAACACATTTTGGAGCAAAGAAACAAAGCACATCTGAGATCACTGATAGAAAGGAGTGAAAGCAACAAATAAAGATATGATCGCATATGAAACGAAGACAAGACGGTATTTAGCAAGAAAAAGAAAGAACTTTTCGAACGTGAATTAAAAGAAATAGAAGAATCATATCCTAATAAGGAGATAAGACATTTCTATCAGGAAGTTAAAAAAAGTAAAGGCACTGACGTTAAATGAGGCTGGGGAGGAAGAGAACTGGGATTGGGAACATACAATTGAAGATGGGATTGCAAACAATAACGAAATTATAAATGAATCTACAAAAGAATAAATTGAACATGGGACTTAATGAAGAGAATTTGGGAAGAAGAAACTATGCCAGAAAAATGGAATAAAGCGCTGATAATACCTCTTCACAAAAAATGAGCTAAGGAGGAGTGCAATAACTACCGAGGAATTGCACTACAAGACGTGACTTACAAAGTGATGGCAAAGATGATTAAAGATAGATTAGAAAAATACCATAAGAAACGAGTAGGGGGACACCAAGGAGAGTTCAGGGCGAGAAGATCAACAATCGACCAGATATTCATCATGAAACAGATCCAACAGAATATTTATGAACAAAATTTGAGCTTACATTTGCTGTTCATAGATTATCGGCAAGCATATGACTCCATTAGCAGGGAAAAGGTGTTCCAAGCAATGATACACTTGAGGAAGATGGTGGAGACTATAAGGAGAACAGAAAATAAAGTTCTATTTAATGGAGCAATGTCTGGGGAGTTCATTGTAAATAAAGATCTAAGACAAGGCGATCTACTGTCCATAATTCTGTTCAATCTAGTGCAGGAAGTGATTATGAGGGAGATTCGCGTCAATACAAGGGGGTAATATATGGTACCAGACACCAATGTTTGGTCTATGCCGAGGACATTGTATTAATGGCGAGATCCAAGGAAGAAATAGTAAGGGTATTCAAGATATTAGAAATAAAGGCAACAGAATATGGCCTAATAATTAACGAGAACAAGACTAAATATGTGGTAATAATAGATACTACCAGAGGACTCTTCCCTAATTTAGTCATTGATTGTGCAGAAAATAAGAGATATACAATAGAGAAAGTAGACTAAACTGAATATCTAGGAGTAACACTAACAGGTAAGGATGATGATGAGAAGGAAATAGAGGAACGACTAGCGAAAGGAAGTAAAACCGCAGGAATGTTTTTAAAGGTTTTAAGGGCAAATAATATAACAGGAGCAGCAAAAGTAAGAGTGTACCAAACAATACTAAGATCCACCGTTACCTATGCGTGCGAGACATGAACGATGACGAAGAACGAAGAAAATAAGCTGGAAGTCTGGGAACGTAAAATATTAAGGAGGATTTTTGGAGGAATTAAAGTTTTTTTTGGCCTTTACCTAAAAAGTATTTGGCCATTACAAGTGTACATTACATTTAATCTAATTCATTTCACATACACAAACATCGATGCTCGCACCAGGATTTGAACCTGGGACCCTTCGGTTACCAAGCGAGTAGCTAACCCGCTAGACTACCGCGGTCGGCAGGAATTAAAGTTCTGAACGAATTTAGAAGAACACAGAAATAGAAAAACTGTACAAAAATACCAAACATTGTTCAGGTGGTGAGAGCTCAGAGAGCTAGATGGCTGGGGCACATAGCGAGAATGCCCGACGAGGTAGATGGGTTAAAGGAATTCTGATGAGAGGCGAAGAGGGATAGAGAAGAAAAGCGCGACCGAGAAAGAAATGGCTGGATGTGGTGATGAATGTTTTGAAGAAAGTAGGAGTCACGGATTGGAAGAACGACGTTCTGGACCGAAAAAGATAGAAAAGAAGAGGGAAAGAACTCGAAGCCAAAGGCCACTGGGCCTGTAGAGCTGAATATTATTACCAGTAAAAACTTTTGCTTGTTTCTGAAAATATCAGTCAAGTTCTCTTTTCCATAATTCCATTGGATTACTTTCCGTAAAAATGATCACAAGAAATTCCTCTTTAATAAACTTCATCTCTGTCTTTATATACTGATTTTAAATTCCCTATATTCCCGATATTTTTGGTTTGAGTTTAATAATAACATCTGAAAACATTGTTGCCCATAAAGCTATATCATTTATTACTTCGATTTATATGTTCAAGAGTTTGTCTGGACTATCTCTATATTCTGCGTCTTTACACACCCTTTTATCAGTAGCATTTTCAACCTCTTGATGCTCAACTTGTTCTTCTTTTTCCTTTTCTTCACTTATAGGCCTGTGTGGTTCAGAAGCAGTTTCGAATTCAGACAATTTATCTGAAGTATATGCAGTATATTTTCAGGTTTTTTAAATATTTTTTTCGCTTTTTTGTCCCATTTTGATGTCTCTTCATTTTTTACTGTGAAGAAAAAGGTTTTAATTTTTTTATAAATAAATTGATTTTTCTCGTAAACAAATTGAATGCTGCGAAATTTCCGATGCTCCACATAGCCTTTTACCCCGCGTACCATCAAATCCGCCACTGGCCGAAAGAGCTGGTTACTCGCGCATAACCCTTTACTACAATAAAATTATTGAAATAAACGCTTTTTTCATCGCCAGTACCATTCCATGGTACCTTATCAAACGGATTGCTACCTGCGATGAAAAAAGCGTTTATTCGGCATCGAATCAAACGGTCGTCGACATCGAAAGACCGTGGAAGACTTGATATGCAAGCCTTATGAACGTTTTTAACCAGATCTGAGCTGTCAGGATTCATACATACGACACCTTTCTCCTTTACTTCGGAAATCTTACGAGTGGTGTCAGTCGCTTTGAAACCTTTTTCAAATAATGTCTTAAAATTTCCCTAATTTCGCTACTTTCACCCATTTTTGCGTTTTTGTTCAAACTGTGAACTGAATATTTCGCAGTGGAATCGCTTTAATACTACAGAAGGAATGTTTATTTGTTGGAGCAAAAAGTTAAGATCTAATTAAACCTCTAAGGAGTGAAATATAATCCTTTATTTTTAAACAAATGAAAACAATATAAATAACTTCGAAACTATTAAAATTATTTTAGGGCAAATTCTATACTCACCCTGGAGATGAAGGAATATGGCAGCATATGGCAGGTCTTAATACCGATATTTGCGATCCTAGTGGATGCATTGTGGATTTGACCATTTTGCTGATTATTATTATGACCTTGAAGGCAATAGCCAGCAATATAATTCAAGTATACCTACCGTAAGTTTAGCCCGTTAATGTACATTGTTTTTTTAGTGGATTCATCTGATATAAGCATTCATGAATTAACTTTATAATTTAACAAGTAGATATATTCGTTTTTCTATGGTACTTAATGGCACTCTAATTTAAGGGATCTTGCTTGGATTAAAATTATTTAATAAGGGGTATTTGATTACAATGGAGGGATCATTTGCTACCTATTGCTGTAGTACACTATAAATATATATATATATATATATATATATATATATATATATATATATATATATATATATATATATATATAAATTTATTAAGCATTAGAGAGTAATTCCTAAGTTGAGACTTTTTTTTAATAGCGTATAAAACTCGATATAATAAATATATTTTTCTAATGCGATTTTTTACCAAAAAAAACTGAAAGAAACACCATAATAATTTAGAAACCACAAACAAACAAAATTCATTCCGATTCTGCGCCTTTTACTTAAAGAAAATGTTCAAAGTGGTCACCGTTCCGTACCAGGCAAAGTTGTTCCTGCATAAAGGTCTAGTTCTGATAGTCTCACCAGCCTGTTCGATGCGATCAATAAGTTCTTCCATTGTATTAACTGGCATTTTAAAATCTATCCTTTTTTCTTGTAACCCCATAAAATTAAATCACAAGGGTTAAGATCTGGTAACCTAGGAGGCCACGCAACTGCCCCTCCACGACCCACCCACTTATTAGGAAAAGTTATGTCTAAGAATTCCTGCACTTTACGCCTAAATGGGCTGACGCTCCATCGGGCAAGAACTACATGTTCTGTCTGACATTAAAAGGTACAAATTCCAGAAGACCGAGAAGATGATTTTGTAAAAATTCGAGATAGTTTTAGCCCATTAAATGATCCGGGAAGATAAAAGGCCCAACAAGAACACCGTTGATAATTGCCGTCCACACATTGGCCGAAAAATCTACGTTGAAAATTTGTTTGCCTAGAAGCGTGATGATTATTAACTGAACAAAAATGAGAATTGTGGGAATTGTGAACTCCATTTGGGGTAAATGAAGTCTCGTCCATAACCAAAATATTTCTGGTAAAATTTTGATTCGTCTCATGTTGATGTAAGAGACAACTAATTTACTGTTCTCATACACGTGGGCCATTTTATCTTTCCAAAAATCACGGTAGAAAAACGAAACCAAAAAACGACAAACATTACTTGTCTTCTGTTCGTTTTGAATTAGCGGGCGATCTATTAAATTCGTTTCAATTCTTTTAGGAGCCCATCTTGATTTTTTTTATTTATCAAAGACTGTAGCGGCCTAATTTTAGAGATATCTAAAAAATTGAATTACAAAATAATATTTATTTTATAGAGTTTTATACGATGTTAAAAAGTCTCAACTTAGGATTCACCATGTATATTTGAAGTTCTTATGATCCAGAAGTAATGGATAACCATATGTTAAGCTATTTTATACGATACATCTTTGAAAGTCGCCAATAACTGGTATGTAGGAGAATTATCTTTGTGTACAGTGCATACAGTTTTATATACCTTTTAGATCACCCTTCAGAAATGGTATTACAACACATATTACAAATTCTTTCATAAATACGAAGATGCATTTTTAGAGTATTAAATCTAAAGATCGCCCATATTTGGAAATTTTTTAGGAAATTGCAGGGGAGAATTAATAAAACTTTGTCGAAAGTAAAGGACATCAACGTACCCCAATGGGAAAAAGAGTATCTAATGGCTAAAGTTGAGGAGTTTTTCATTGTGAAGGAGTACATGGATATGGGTAATACATTTTACAGCTCATCAAATGTCGATCTAGTAAAAATTAATGTCGTAAATCGTAGTTAGTATAGCATTTTTGCTTTATAACTTTTCTTCAACACTATATACTTATATATGCATATTGGTTTTCCAGTAAAAGGGTCAAAACTTTCAAATGAAGCACAATGATAAGTACAAGTGATAATTCGATAATTTTTATCTTATCTTGAAGAACAAATCATGGCATTATGTTTTGAAAATAATGTAGTTCAAATGTCCTCCTCGGCTTCGTCTGGTGGAATGCATTCGAGAGACCCAATTTTTGATTACTCTTTCACACATATTGCGTGGTATATTTTCAATGGTGGCTCGATTGTTTCGTTTAAGGTCAAGAATTATTCGGGACTTATTTTTGTGAAATTTCTCCATGCAGTTTATGCCGAATTAGGTGCGTATAGACCCGGTTGAATCACGCAAAGCATTCTGACTCAGTTTCGAGTATTCCTTCTGATCTTCCACATCTCTCTCATTCTTTCTCCATGGATTCTCTTTCTCTCCTCCGTCCACCCGATCTCCTTGAAACTTCGGTCTCTGATGCAACGTTCCACATATGTATTTTGTTGCTGTACGTTCTCCTATCCTCAATCTTTGTTGGGCGCATTTGTGCCTTTCTCAGATGAGCTCTGACTTGTGCGATTCATGGTACTGTTGACTTGACTCTTTGTATGTATGTAAGAAGTTTGTTGGTGAGCGTTGTCGGTGGGAGTCTACTGATATGTCCATAGAATTTCAACCTTCTTTTTCTTATGTCCGCTGGTACGTTGGACATTCTCTCTGTAGTCTTTCTAGAATGTAGTCGTATCCGCCCTTTGGTAGTTTTGGGCCGAGAATTTTCCTCATAATTTTGCGTTCTTATTTAAGTATGTCTTTGCAATGCCGCTTTTTGTGTGGTGTAAGTGTCTTGCTTGTGTATAGTACCTCTGGTTTGATTACTGTGTTGTGTCTTATTTTTACATGTGTGGATATGCATTTCTTATTGTAGATACTGTGTCTTGCCGTATGCCCTCTTCACCTTCTGTGATCGAGTCTTCTGTCCTATCTTCTCTCCTCCTGTGGGTTCGAGGATCTCGCACAGGATTTTGAAGTGAGCCTCTTTCAGCCAAATCTTTCTCTACAATTTACAATCTATCTATCTACAATCTACACTCAAAATTGAAAATTCTTCTGAATATGTTGCTGCTGCTGCTGAAGTGTCTGCAGATGCAGCTTTCCCAACAATTTGACATAATTTTCCAAAATTAATTTAAAGATGGAATAAACATATAAAATATTTTGTAACTTTTAAAAGTTATAAATGATTAAAATGGTAACGCGAGATTTGTCCTACATTTGCCTTCAATTTTAGATAAATCACATCACAGCTGAGCAATACGACAAAAATTTTCATGGATTTCAATCATTACATATAATCTTAATATACTTATTTGCTTGCAGTAATTCAATATGGATTTGTGACCTTCTTTATTATGGGTTTCCCACTTGCTCCTTTATTCGCATTGATCAACAATGTAGTGGAACTGCGCGTGGATGCTTCTAAAATAATTAAAAGCTACAGAAGACCAATACCAAACAAAATACCTGGATTAGGTGTGTTATTTTAGCATATTTCAGCAATACCCTTTTTCAGCTTAAAATTTATGTCTATCAAATATTCACATTTTATTACTTTTTCAATTAGTTAATTCTTTGAAAACATTTCCAATCATGACGTCATAAAATTATAGATCCATCTCATCAAAGACTTATGGAAAAAATACAGAGTAAGTCTTTTGGTCTTAAGTCTTAAGTCTTTTGGAGCGGGCAGCTCTTAAAAAAAAAGACAGAAGTGAACACTTGAAACTTTGGAATAAGTGTTTTTTTTTAATTTTTAAATTAGTTATTCTTTAAATGTATAATGTAAAAATGTATAATTTTTTTTCACGTAGGATCGAGGATCTAAAAAATATAGATAATGGACATTTAGAAAAACTAATTATATTACAATACTTTTTTGTAATGTTCTAATGGTGAAATTGAATGATATAAGTTTATAAATAATCATTTTGCAAAAAATAACAAAACACGTATTTTATTTCTGACAATTTAAACCAATAAACTATAATTTTGAGAAATTTAATTTATTATAAAATTTAATATAATTTTTAATTTTAAAATCCACGACAAAAATACTATCGAACAACTAGAAATCTGTTTTACCACGCTAGTAAGATAACTCCTAAACCACTATGAAATATTCATTGCCCGATGTATTGCAGAAATTAAATATTATAAAAATAAATAAAATCAAATTTTTCAACGTAAATATTGATACCAATATTGGAAATATTCGAAAATAAATGCTTTGTTTTTGTTATTCATTTTTCTACATAAAAATATTAACATATTAAGTACTCGGTGCTACACAATGATTTTACAATTCAACAATTTAAATAATGATTATCTAAAACACATTTAAAACACAATCGGCGCCACCAAGACTGTCATGTCAACCAAGTGGGAAAAGGGTTCAGCACCATTGACCACTTGTCGAATATTAATTGAGAAAACCACTGAATATAATATTCCACTTCACTGACCTCACACACCATTTAAATTCACAAGACGTTTGATTCTAACACATCGTTCAATAAGTTTTTTTATGTTCATAAGTTTTCAAATTTTGACTTGCCTACTGACTACTCATCAATATATTCTTCTTGAAGAGCAATACGATTATTCCAATGTTTTTGTAATATTTCTATGTCTTTTTCGTAGAATGATTTCTCTTTGCCTTCAAAGTATCCTTCCGTTTCTGCAATTACCTCTTCATTGGAATGAATTTTTTTCCAGTCAGCAGTTTTTGGAGGTCTTAGAATGGGAAATAGTTTCTGGGGGCCAAATCTGGAGAATATAGTGGATGAGGAAGCAATTCGAAGTGCAATTCATGTAATTTTTGCCATGAGGCGTAAGCAACAAAACTGTCTTTTTAGAAAGGACAAGCGGAAATTTTACAGAAACCTAACAGATAGAAGTAATAATAAAAATCTTGTGGGAAGTTTTAGTACACCATCCATCCAAGATATACAGACATTTTGGTCCTCGATTTGGTCAAATAACGGCCAATATAACAATCATGCCAGCTAGCTGCGTAAGGAAGAAGCAAATACGAACGCAATTGAACAAATGCCCTATCCTGAAATTACTATAACTGTACTATAGAATATAACAAACAACCTGCATAATTGGAAGGGAGCTAGAACTGATAACATTCATAATTACTGATATAAAAAGCTCATATATCTTCACCCTATCATAGTAAGGTATTTTAATGAGTTTATAAGAGAACCAAAAGAAATTCCTCAATTTCTTATCCGAGGTAAAACATATTTACTCCCCAAAGGAACCGTCTCTAATAACCCAGTGAAATACCGGCCAATTACTTGCTTTTAAACGATATATATATATATATATATATATATATATATATATATATATATATATATATATATATATATATATATATATACTATTAACTTCATGGTTCACAGTACTACTCACACGACATATAGACAAACATGATATGCTGAATGAAGAGCAAAAGGGTTGTCGAAAGGGAATGCAGAGATGTAAAGAACAACTTATATATTCACTTATATTGAAACACGCTCGGAAGAAAAATCGAAATTTATAATACTGTTATATAGATTATCAGAAGGCCTTCGACTCCATTTCTCACTCTTGGCTAATTAAGATACTATCACTATACAAAGTTCAGCCAGTTTTAATAAACACACTTCAAAAATGAGGAAATCAGGGTGACAAGCGGCATATTTCATAGGCATTCGCTGAGCCTTCTGTGGTGGTGCCTGGCACTGAATCCACTCTCTAATCTGATTAAAAGGACGGAAATCGGATACAAACTCCAAAATCAAAATGTACCGCACCTGCTGTATATGGATGATTTAAAATTGTTAACTTTGTGTGTAAATTTATGTAAAACTTTTGCTATACCAGCCTTGACGTTTGGATTCGTTTGGAATTATATCTTGGTCAAACACAGATATCGAAAGGCTACAACGAATAATTAGAACGACACTAACAGAATATAGGAAACATCACCTGCACAGTAGTAAAAAACGACTTCTATTATCAAGAATTGAAGGAGGGAGCAGAATTATAAATATATGTAATCTTCATGAAAGCATATATCCAGTTTAAGAACATATTTCCATCAAAGAATGATTGAATACCCTCTATATATGTCAGTGTGTGTTTAGCTGACGATAATTATACGCCTCTGAATTTTAAACAAATGGAACGACAAAATGGAATAATTATGGGACTGAAAACCCCCATGATCTTGACTGTCATGAAGTCGACAAGAGTGTATCGAACGCCTGGTTGACTTGGGGAGGTCTTTTTCAGGAGACTGAAGGCTTTATGTGTGCAATTCAAGTTGTGTACACTAAGAACTACCAAAAATAAATAAAATAATTAACAATGCACGATTATCAAATGACACATGTAGGAAATGCCACGAAAAACCTGAGACTATCCAACATATTGTAGGAGCATGTAGTAGACTCTCCCAGACAGACTATCTTCAACGTCATAATCATGTGGCCAGTATAGTTCACCAGGAGTTTGTAAGTCGTAATAGTCTTATAATAGAGCGAGTTCCCTATTATAAATACACCGCAGAGGCGGTACTAGATTCAGCTGATTATACTTTAAATTACGACCGAACAATAATAACCGACAAAACCAGATATTATACTGTAAAAGCCAGATATTATATAGGTGGACAAAAAGATGAAAACAGTATTCCTTATCGATATAGCTGTTCCAAACACACACAACATTCAAAAGACGGCTGAAGAAAAAGTACACAAATATACAGACCTCAAGTTAGAAATAATGCGGATAAGGAGTTGAACCAAGTCTATATTGTGCTATTGATAATTTCAACAACTGGCATCAAATTTCACATCAAAATTTTCATCATCACATCAAATTTCTGGAAGAAAACTAGGAGAAAATCTGTTTAGAATAATACAGAGGGCGGTAACCCTTAATACCACTCGCATTGCCCGAAAATTTTTGGAGGAATGAAGTTGTTTTGGCTACGGCCCGCGCTTCATTTAAAATCCAGCTTAGCAGGGAAAAAGATAAAAAGGAACATAATAATAATAATATCTGACCTTCTTTTTGTGCTGGTATGACTTTCTTTTTGTGCTTTGAGTCCGTGGTCTCTAAAAGGCTTCCAAAAGGGGAACTGACCAGAGGTGGGTATCTAGGAAGTCACTTTAAATCTGCCCTCAAGTTTTTACTCTGATAACTGAAACCCCCTAAGAAAATACCAAAAAAAATCTTATTGATTGATTTGTCCGTTACTTTGTGATAGTTCATTTTTTAAAAAGGAATAAAACAATTTTTTACTTTGTTATCTATCACTTTTATTCTTAAACAAAATTTGTGTGACTATAGTTTCGCAAAACGATTTTACATTCTCAAAAAACACTTTAAAACTACTTATAGCATTGCAAAGGTTTTTAAAAAGAAAAAACCTTTGCAGTGCTGCAAGTACAAGCCATTGTACAAGGATCTGGATATTGTAGACCATGTGAGGGTTCAGCGATCCAGATAGGCGAGACACGTGGCGAGAATGCCAGAAAACCTAATACCGAAAATTATTGAAAGGCGAATAGGGCGTAATAAAAAAGGGATAGGGCAGGGATACGATAACAGGAAAATGTAAGAATAGATACTGAAGAATTACTACACTTGAAAAATTAGCAAAGGACTTCTGGAGATGGATCCGGTTGGAGGCGAAGATTGGAAGCGGTCAAGGCTAATGGCTTGCAGCACTACAGGTATAAGAAGAAGAAGAATGATATAATCAAAAATGAAGAGATCCGGCGAAGAACGAATATCGATGAGTGGATAGGAGGGAGATGGTTTTGGAATGACACAGGATCAGATAAGCACGGAGACGTAAAAAGTGGTTTATGTCCAGAAATGGACAGCGAACGGCTAATAAGAGAAGTCCTTTGAACCATAATGTGATTTTTTGAAGATGTAAAGATCTATTAACACTTCACGCACGATCATTTTGATTGTACGGTTTTTCTTTGTATTGGGTTATGTCATTATATTGCACTATACTTTGTAATGACTATTATACCATCAGCTACTGAAAAATATTTGTTATGACAATTTTAAACACACACATACATTTTAATTTCAGGTGCTTGGTTCGCAATATTACAAGCCATGACCTACATTGGAGTAGTAACAAACGTAAGAATGTTTTAAGTTAAATAATTTACTCCTTGATTTTGCTAATGTTTTTAGGCTTTGGTCATTGCATTTACCAGTAATTTTTTGGAAAGATTTGTTTATCATATAGATGGAAGTAAATACTCATTTTTGAATCAAACACTTTCAGGTCAGCGATATTCTTAATATATGTAGTTTTAAAATGTTTATGTTAGGATAAATCCGGAGTAGTTGGCCATATTTTTTTCAAGGTCCAATCAGAATAAAACTACATGTACGTAGATTATAATTATTGTATTTAATTAAACTTTGAATGTCCACTTGAATAACCACTTCTAATAGGATCAACCTTAAAAATAATACAATTTTAAAATCACCTCTGGTTATCTCTCCCAGAGCGTCCTTAGTAGTACGGGAGTGTTGGCCAGTATTTAATTCTACTCTTTCTCCTTTTTCACTGTGCATTTTTTGAGTTTCAGTTCCTTTTTTTCCTTTGTCCACATTTTGAACACATGTCAAATTTAGTTTAATTTTCATGCACCCAAAGTTGGCAAATGATACCCTGAAGCCAGTCATCGAGAAGACGTGTTTCTTTTTTGCCTTTCTGAGTCTTGTTTTCTTTTTTTAGTTCTTCTTAACAATACTTTTTAGTATTTTAGCATATTTCATATATTCTTTACATTTCCTCATTTGTATATGTTCTTTTGATGTCAGGAGTGTAGCGACTTGCTAAGACCGTTTGCGTACTTCGATAACTTTTTGTAGAATAGGAGATATTGATCATTGATCATTGAGAGATGATTGATGAGATTGAGATATGAAATGATGAATTATTAACTCGCGTTGGATTTAAATTCGGGATATCGTTTTTTGGCAGGCAGTGCGGCAATTCCAGAACCAATACTTGTCATCTACACTAATCATCTTCTTACTAGGTCTTTTCTTCGGTAACATTTCAGGATTTGCATTTGAGATTTGTATTCTTCAGCATAAAAGATTGGTTCAGAGATTATGACAGATTCACTTACTGGCTCTTCTGAAGTTCTTGATACTTGTTCCATATTTGTTGACTTTGAACCGCTGGCACTGCTGGCAGCTTGTTCCTGAACTGTGATTGTGGCCGGGGAATCATTTTGAGAGTTTTGAGAGTTCCCTTGGTTCTTGTGTAAAAGCATAATCTGGGATTGCGTTTGGATTAAAAGGACTGACTCCTGTAGCTTTGAATCCTACAATAGCATTCTCTGCAGACGCTACTTTTCCCCACGCTTTGTTAAGCAATGTTCCGAATGACAGTCTTGTAATACGATGACTAGGATTTTGTTTCAGCCATAGTCAACATTGTTCGTAGAAATGGGTTTCAATGACCGGAACATCGCACGATCCAACGGTTGATGGTTGTGACATGTGTGACTTGGCATTGAAAGCAAAACTATGTCATTTTATTATTTGTATTTTAATATTTCAGCAGAATTGCAGTGAGCTGAATGGCCATCCAACAACAGAAGAACTTTCCCTACAGGCTTCCTAAGGTGAAGTGTGTTTTCAACCATTCCAAAAATATAGTTGAATTTATGTATGCGGACTTCTGAGGCAAAAATATCCGATCCAGGAGGCACTCCTAGCTCCACCAGGCTATAACAGTTTTTGTTTCTCGAAGTCGTAGTCCGCTTTTTCAGTTTCCTTGTTGAATCCGTGTTTTAAATTTACTTGTTCAGTCGGCAGACAAGCGATCTTTCTGACATCATCAATCGTTAACGAAAACCTTTCGCTTGCATGACTTTAATGTGGTTTTCAAGCTTCTTTTCATTTTCTTCGCCAAAAAAGGATGCTGACCCCATAGGTCCTTTTTTGTCATTATTGTTTTTGAAACGCCAGTCTAAAGTTTTCTTTGGAATCTGGTAGGCTTTAGCAGCTACATAAATTGATATTTCACCATTTTTCAAAACGTTTACTATGACTCTTCGCTCCAATTTACTCGGGTAACTAATGCTTTTCTTATGGGTATTTATTTGGTATTTGAAATTTTTCGGCAGAGATGGCCACACCTGCCACGTGGCGTAATTTATGAACCCTTGTTGTTATTTTAAGATTATGTTCAAGCACGACTCATAAGCCATTCGGAAATTATTAAAAACTCATCATTTTTCAAAAACTACACACCACAACTTGTAAGATGAACTCCTTAACTAATTTTCAGACTAGGCAAAACAAAACAGGTGGATTTTTCACAAATATTTTTGGGCGCAGGTGTTCATACGCACAACTTGAAGCGAACTGCGTGATAGCCAGCGACACTTAGCGAGCGTTTGTAGAATTTATTTAAGATGGCCATTTCTCCTTTTCGTCCATCTCCGGCCGAGATTTATTCTAGTTCATTTAGGCATGCACAACAATCCTTGAGATAATACTCTTTAGAATTTGTTAATTCTATTTTCTTTGTAAATTTCTTGTTTCTGTTATTGCCCACAGTATCAATTTCTTCATCTCCCTCCGTAATAACTAATAATCCTTAAACCTAACAGGATTTCTAATAATAGGCGGAGCAAGTATTACGTTAGTATATAAATGATTCATAACTATTAACAGAAACAAGAGTTTTATCGTATCTTTATTTCGTATATAGGATAAAAACGGTTTCGCGTCGAGCATCAGTTCTTCATAACTGAAGTTACGCGAGGTTGAGCGCGGTTAATATTTGGAGGGTGGCCGTAGGTAACCCGCCGAACATAGGCAACCTCGAAGGGTAACGATGTAAAGGAGGACGACTATAGACGACGACCGATTACTGTATTTAATTGTTTATTTTTGACTGTAGGCAACATGCTTTGAACAATTTCAATCTTATAGAAAAACATGTGCCGGTTAGTTTTCGAAACTCGGCGCAAATTGCCGGAAGAAATTCACAAGTGTCAAATTTGTGCACCTCCTCGTCAAATAGACTTGGTACTGTTCTTGGACATCTGATCTTTCATGTTAAAATAAACGAGTTAAAAAATTTTAGCAGCTGACAAAGCAATTGACTTAGCACTTATACAAATATTTGTATATTGTAGACCATGTGAGGGTTTGGCGGTTCAGATGAACAAGATACGTATCGAGAATGCCAGAAAACTGAGTACCAATCATGGAGGGGTGAATGGGGGTAACAGAAAAATAGGTGGATCAAAGACACAATGGCGGGACAATGTAAGAAGATATGCTGAAGAACTTCTGCACAGTGGGGGTTGGCAGGCGAAGGTTGAAGGACCTCCTTCAACCTTCACCGATCGACTAAGTTTCACCGATCGACTGTAACACCACAGGAACGAGGATATGATCAGAATTAAGAGATCCGACGAAGAACCAAGATCGATGATATAACACGTATTGCAGATCGTGCACTGTACCACGGCGTTAAATCGGCGTTTTTAGACTTCCCACTGTCCTTGGACATCTGATGAGGACCATATCCCCAACTACTCGAAATTCTTGAATAAACGATACATTGTCGTTTACATATCGTTGAATTGAATTTTTGTATATAAATTATAACAATTTCAGTGCGTTCTTTATTCATAATAAGACGTGCACGTCCACTCTACACAACAGCCAAACTCAAACTGTCACAGATAAAAAAAAAATCGAAAAAAATAATGACCCCTAAATAAAATGGTACCGTGACACCTGCCCTATCGTTTGTAAAAAATGTACGAACTAAGGATCATCATGGGCTCATTAAATTTGAAGAGAATTTTCATTAACCCTTTCTGACTCACTGTCGTTCCTGAACAATATCAATTTACATGTTATAAAAGAAACTAAAATCAAGCCAACCCTCTAAAGTCCATTGTGGTTTGTGAACATTACATCATAATTAGGTTTAAATAGTACCGCTAGATGATTAGAATCTCTAAAATATGTAATAAATCACGTATTTTAGTAGGAAGGTTCGACATGAAGGTTATTATGTCTCCAGGTGATGAAAGTTGATGTTCTCTTTTGACATTTATAAATAATATTTTCGCTATGATAAATTGCTTTCGGAAGGTTTCAAATAGTAAATTTAAATGTTGCTTAAAATAATTTAATTAATAATCGTATAAATTATAGTTTTTTAAATAAAACAAATAAGTTGGTTTTGTCTAGTAACAACATTGGAACTGTAAGGTATTTTTTTTTATATTTGACATTTTCCAGATATCCAATAGTAGTTTTCTGATTAGTTTGTTCGTTTTTATGCAGATTTTTTATGAAAAGTAAATATAGAAACGATTAAGAGCCACCTGAACCTGCAGATTACTGTGTTATAGACCCACTATGTACACCTGAACTTGAAATAGACCCACGTCATACTCTCGAACCTGAATTTGAACAAAAAATTTAGAGTATGAATCCCCCACACGCCTGAACCTGAAATTCATTTACCTTATTCCTCTGGAGGTAAAAAGGAGCGGACGGCTACATGACAAAGAGAGCCAAAAAACAAAGCAAAGTTAAACACAAAAAAAGACCCGAAAAGAAAGAAAAAATAATCCTAAAAACAAACAAAACCAGACAATCAAGGAAAAGCAGCCATAGACTAAAATGGATTTTCTAAAAAATGTGGCTTTGTAAATGGAGGGGGGGGTTATGCCACTATCTCCTGAAGAACATAAAACTCCTTATGAATATTTTAAAATTTATATTCAAGATGATATAATCAAGAGGATTTCAAAATAAACCAACTTTTATATCCATCAAAAATATGTGGAAATTCTAAATACAAACCAGTCAGAAATTGAGCAGATGTTTGGCATATTTCTTCAAAACTGGAATTGTCAAAATTCCTAGTACGAGAATGTATTGGACTACAGAATGTAGATACCCATCCATAGCGGACGTTATGTCGAGGAACCGCTTTCAAAAACTATTAACTTATCTAAACATTCTAGATAATACAAACCAAAAACTCAACTTTGATCCAGAGCATAAACTGTTCAAGGTACGACCTTTACTTCAAGCTATCTTTGAGGACATAAGAACCATCTAAATACAATAGTGTAGTAGATGGTATACATCAAAACATAAAAAATAAGCCGCATAAATGGGTCTTCAAAATTTTTATGAGAGCAGGATCATCTGGAATAATGTATGATTTTTCTGTTTTACGTGGGTAACGGGACTACGTGGGTAACGGGTCTAACGGATAATTTTGGGCTCGGATTTTCAGAAGTGGTTTTGGTGTCATACAAAATTGGGTTTCTTCACTCAAATTAAGTGCAGTCTAAAAGATAAGAAAATCTTATGAGTAGGCACTATTAGGAAAGACCGGATGGGAAAGTGCCCTCTCACTGATGAAGATAAGTTGAAAAAAAGGGGATGCGGTAGAATGTGGAATGCGGTAGTATAGATAGAATATTAGAAACTACAAATAATCTCTCTTTAGTCAGGTGGTATGACAGAAAAGCCATAAACTTTGTGTCAAACTATGTTTCTACTGAGCCAGAGTTGAAGTACAAATGGTGGACTGATGCTGAGAAAAAATCTATAGATAGTGTCAAGCCATATATGATGAAAGAATATAAGTTTACGGCGTTTAAGTCGGCGCGATTACACAGTTCGTCGCGCCTCCTTCGACAGGTGTTCCGGTGATGGGTTCTTTGTCGTGTTGCGTTAATGTTGATGCTGACGTTGATAAGGGGAGGAGGGGGGTTCTCCAGGTTCTCGGTCAGCGGGGACGTAGAAGAAAATAGTACTGTTGTTACGTAGAAGAAAATAGTACTGCATTTTTTTTTGCTTTCCCCTTCCTCCTTTTTACTTTTCGTGCTAATGAAACCCTATACAGGAGGAAGTGAACCAAGAAAATGATTTAAAGGAAATAAAATATGGTGTTTTGCTCTCAAAAATTGTTTACTGTGTGTGATAAATACTGGAGGGGCGGCACCCCAACGCCCTCCCTCACGAGCCGCCACTGGTTTCGAATTGCCAATTATTTTATTTCATAAATATTGATACCTAAGTAAGTTTTACTTAAATTTTTACTTACTTTACTTACATTTTTAAATATGTATGTTGTATGTTGAATATATTAGAACTAAGTGAACCATATTATCATTTCAAAAATATTGGACCAAAACCTTAGTTAAAAGCCCAATGTTGCTCCAGAACAACAATTAATAAAAAATGTATTAATTAATTTTAATTAATAAAATACATTTTTTTGATTAATAGGCACCATAATCACTGAAAAATGCCAAGCAATGTTGTTTTCTATTTGTTTTCTTAATTTAGGTCGGAAAGGATTAATTATCCAATTATGATCATATTAACTTCTCTCACGAGATGACAATTCTATAAACAAATCGGTACTTCGTGAAAGACGTTTCTGGGTTAGATCACCTTTTTCTTTTTGAAAAATCCTTTTACATTTCTTGTTTTAGTGTTTCACATTGAAGATCTACATGTCATCGATCGACCAAATATGACATATGATGAAAAGTTGTGTTATTATCCTGGAAAAAGGTATCCACCGGACCACGAATTGAAATTTCGCAGGCGCAAAGGTTTTTGGTACCTTTTAGGAATAAAATTTGGAATTGTAGTGCTGTTTGAGGTTGATGCAATCAGTACGACTAGCGTGTAACAAAAGTATTTGCGTTTTTGAGGTATTTAGATATAAAAATATATACCAGAAGTTTGTTCCTCGCAATATCCAAACCAACTCAAAGAAATTCCTTCAAAATTCTTCCAAACACACTTTTTTGACAAAACTAACCTAAAAATACACCTTTTGTTCAAACTTAGGTCATTTACATTACGTTGACAAAGTGTTTTATGCAAGGTTATGCATCGTATAAATTTGCTAACAAGGCAATAGAACAAGGCGGTATTTATCTACCTCTGTCTAGTCCTGAAGCAAGTTTTCAGTCGTACAGTGTGGTCCAAACAATTTTTAATGTTTTCGCCCTGTAGAAAATTTGGTAGGAGGGGTAGAAAGGTGGGGTCTTAAACGATGGTTCGGTTCAGTGAAATTTAGTTACCATATTATCGTATTACAATTACGGGTATTACCGCAACAATAATTCTGCCATTATTTTCACCTACATACCCATGTCAGTAATGAAAATTGTCGCTACTGGGGTGGAGAAAATCCTAAAAAGAAACATGAAAGGTTTCTGCATAGCTCGAAGGTCACAGTTTGGGCTACAATGTCGGCATTCGGAATAATCGCCCCGTTTTTTTTTCGGACCACCAAGGCAGCGCAGTAACCGTGAATTCTTAGCGTTATGTCGACATGTTTCAATCTTTTTTCATTCCTGCTCTTCAAGAATTTTATTTGCATACACTCAAAACACTTGGTTCAAACTTATTTGCATACACTCAAAACACTTGGTTCAAACAGGACGCTACTTGCTACACTTCCAATTTCCCGTTGTTCGTCGTTCAGGTACTTTTTTCCGGTAAAATTGATTTCTTGAAGAGAAGACATTCAGATGCCGCCTCCGAAGTCGGAACCTGACTCCCTCTGATTTTTTTATGGGGATAGCTTAAAAGTCAAGTGTACCGCAACCGTCCCGCTACTCTGGAAGATCTGAAGAAGAATATTTGGCAAGAAATCGAAGCCATAGTTGCAGACACTTGCAGCTGCGTCATGAGAAATTTTAGAGGTTGCTTCAGGGCAGGAATGGAGCACATTTAGACAATGTAATATTCATTTCAAAAAGTCAACAACCCTTTGGATCGCCCGTTATAAGGCTACGTACTCGAGCATGAACGCGAATGAGACAAACCGAGTCCGCATCGAATGCCTTAGATCGGGGAAAATGTCTTCTAAACGAGGACGCATGTGGTTTGCCGCGGCACCGATCCAATTCTTGATTTTATTTATTAAAAAAATAACAAACAAAACATAGAATACAAAAAAATGAAAATGTTGCATAGCGCGTCCATACTAAGGCACGAATTCCTTTGACGAACCTACAAAAAATGGATAACTCCGAGACTTCGCAGGAAAGTTTGAGCTTGCCTGATTCGCATTCGTGCTCAAGTGAGCACGCGGTTTAAGTAATGTAGTGATTTTTGTGAGTATCAATGGAGATGTATTGAATTAAATGTTTAATTTTCATGTAGTAATTAAAGCCTCTCTTATTTTTTGTAAGGATTTTTTGTTAATCTCATTTGATAACCCTTAGTTAAACTTTTTATTGAATACCTCTATTTGATAAACATTTTTGGCGCGTTTCGGGCTTTGCGGGAACACAAGAGAACACATACGCAGGAGACATATACACAGTTTATTTATAATTTATTTATACACAGAACATATACACAGTTTATTTATGATGGAGAAAAGTTTTATAGTTGCAGTTTTAAAAATGAGATTGAATGAAATGAATAATAGTGATTATGAAACACTAGAGAGTGTTGTCGACTGTTCGCGGTATAGGCCTTGACTTGACTGTTAAGAGGACTGAACTGCCCTGACGTGAATTGTGAACTGAACTGTAGGCCTTCTTTGTCTGCCCTTTACAACCGTTCTCGATCATGAAAAAAATCCCAAAATTATCGGCCTTCCAATAACAGCCATCGAAGTACGTGATGTTGGCTTAGACCTAGACCGACTATTATTTCGAAATAATAAAAAAAAAATTAAAGAAAAATAATCAACATGGTAGGTGAGTGTGGACAATTTTAATTCCACCACATTGTTAACCTAAGAAACGACTAAATGTATTTCTTCCAATCTACCAAAATTAAGTGCTATCATTATTGAAATAATACCTGGTTGTTGTAACAATCCGTTTTATGTATCGAAAATCAGGAGGGTTTTTGAGAAAAGTTTTCCACACTTTAACTGGACGCGTAGCAGATGCTAGTTAACGAGAGTGTGGCATACATTTAATTTGCCTGGAAGTTTCTTGGTACTTTTTTAGTTCTAAGATCTGCAGCCATACCTTGCTCATAAAATGTCGGCCTCAAGAGACCGCGGACCATCTAACTTTCTACTAACTTCAAGACTCATATCTCAAGACTCAACTTTTGAATCAGAGTTGAACTGTTCAGATTGATACTACACCTTTCCTCTCTACTTCGCAAATCTTACGAGTAGCACCAGTCGCTTTGAAGCCTTTTTACGAATAGTGTCTTAAAATTGGCTTAATTTCGCGACTTACTTCACCCATTTTGACGTTTTTGTTCAAATCCGTTTACTGAATACTTCGCAGTGGAATCACTTTAACACTGACGAAGGAATGTTTATTTGTCGGTGCAAAAAACTGAAATCGGATTAAACCTCTTAGGAGTGAAGTATATCTTTTGTTCATAAACATAGAAATACTTTTGTTACACTTTAGTATATTTAGATATAGTATCACTGATATTTTCATTTATTTTGTAGCATTTGGTCATTATAATAAAAGGTCTGGTGGCTTATGCGATACCTGACGTTCCATTTTCAGTAAAACAACAAGTAAATTATCAGGAAAGACTGAACAAGAAATTACGGATGAAAGCATTAAACCAGCAGTACATTAAACAAGTGCAGGATGTAAAGAAAATAGTCGAAGAGGAGAAAATAAAGGCGAAACAGATGGTGAACGAGGTCAAAAGTGGACAAAAAAGCAAAAATAATTAAATCTTAAACTCTAATTAGAGTTGATCAAAAAATAAATGTATGCATTACAATTTACATTGGCACTTGTTAGTACATAAGTTATTATGTGTAATGTAAATAATTCCACGTTTGATACTTCACTCAAAAATACAAAAAAAATAATGAGAAAACATAACAACAAACATTATTTAGCTTAATTCTTCTATTGGAACGTTTGGTGTGAAATACTTGAAAATATTTACTAGTAAACACCAAATTACGTTTTCATCATCTCGACGCGGGTTTCGCTAACCATGTTAGCATCATCAGATGATTCAATTTAGAATCAGATTGGTATTGGGGTGGTATGGGTATTTGGTCTCATTTTTGAGAAAAAAATATTTAGTAAAAGTTACCGTTAATTAATATAGTATGTGCTGGTATAGTTGATGACCTTTTCCATCTCTTCGGTACCTGTATAATGCGCCCATAGAAATTTTGAGGTTTCTGAGGTGAGTTTTCAAATCTTAGGACGTAAATTTTTTTTTCTTAACTTTCATCATGTAAATCGATCGAAATAAATGGTCGGAGGACATATAGTTGGGAGAGTACAGTGGATGGACCAAAGCATCCCAGACAAGTTGTTAAAGCTTGTATCGGGTGGCCAAAGACACCTGTGGTCTAGCATTGTTTTGATGGAGCGCAATTCTCTTTCTGTTGACTAAACAGGCCGCTTCTGGTCGATTGCTCGCTTCAATTCACATGGTTGAGAACAGTATTCCTCCGAATTAATGGTTTGATTTTCAGGTAACAGCTCATAATAAACCATTCCCTTTCAGTCCCATCAAATGCAGAGCATAACCTTTTACGGATGAAAACTGGCTTTTCCGCTGATTGAAGGGACATATCCGCGTTTACATCATAACCTCTTAGGTATATTATTATACGCAATCCATTTCTCATCATCTGTAACCATTCGCTTTAAAAACGGGTCGATTTCGTAGAGAATCGCGAGCCGAAATTTGGCCTATCAATTTTTTCCGTTAACGCATGCGGCAATCCTACATCCGTGCTATCCATTCCAAGTTGAAGTAATCTCATTGATTGGTTGATTTAATGCCGATCATTTTCAATTAACGCCAATATTTTGTTGCCATACGCTTCAGCCGGTAGTTTGAAATTGTTTTTACGAAATTTCCAGAACCACTTACGGCACATATCTTCTTTTTCGACTGCGCTCTCTTGCCTTTTCGGAAATTAAAAAATATCGAAAGTGTTCCTTATTTTCTGCCATCTTCAACGTTTAACACAATTTTTTCCCATGTGCTCGTTGAAATTGCTCTTGTCAAACAACGTCAAAAAACTTTGCACATGTGAAGTAGATAACAGTTTGGTTTTGGGACGCAATGCCATCTAGCGACAAAAATTTGACGAATGTTTGCTTTAACCCATTAGAAAACACATTTTACGAAAAATACTTGGATTTTTTTTTTATTTATTTATAAGCAATCAAAACAAATTTAGTTCTATAAGCTAATGTGTTGGCTTGAGAGCAGGTCATGCCCTTGTTTGGCGTGATGAGGTCTTCTCTCCAAAAACAAGTCCTCTTCAACCATTTATTAGGTCGGCTGGCCAGTTCCTCTTAAGTCTTCTTGCATTTTGGGATTCCAGAAGTGATTGGAGCAAAACATTGACGTGATTTTCCAGTCTGTTGTGATGTTTCGTGCTTTGTTCCGAGATTACATCCTGAACATATGGGATTTTCAGGTCTTCATGGAGTGTTCGGTTTGACACATACCAGAGTGCATCTGTTATCATATGCAGTATTTTGGATTGGCTTCTCTGAATTATGGTTATATTTGATTTGCTTGCGCATCCCCAGAGCTTAATACTATACGTCCAGATCAGTTTTATGATTGTTTTGTAAAGTAGAAGTTTATTTTCGTGGCTACTCAAGTCGAGAATTAAAATAAACGAAGCAAAATCAGTCCAAGTGACTAATACACTAAAAAAAGATCAATGTCCACCAGTCATTCTAAACAATATTCAAATTGCGCAAGCCACATGTACGAAATACTTAGGAGTTCATCTAGATTCAAGGTTCACGTGGAAAGAACATATACTCAAAAAACGTAAATAAATTGACTTGCAAGTGAAAGAGTTATATTGGCTAATCGGCAGGAAAATACTTGGAATGAGAGGTGCTGCCTCAGTCACCTTAGAACTGCCTTAGATATGTCCATCCTTGTTCAACTTTTGGTCCACAAGACACATGCATATGTTGAAAGGTTAGACGCCTGCGGTGTTGAATGAGAGGCATGCAAGGACGCAAGGACAAATAATGACGCACGAAGAGACGCAGAGGTACCGCTTTCGCTTTCAACTTCTTGATATAATCTGCAAGTTTTTGCAATAGTTTGCAAATTTAGTTTAATTAATTTAATTAAATATATTAAATTACATATTTAAGAACAAAAAATAATTATATAATTTTGAAAGCTTTTTTTGCAAATTCCATGGCAAGACGAAATCACACCAGAAATGCTGAAATATATGGGAGAAATAGCAAAGGAAGAATGTTTGTCATTACAAAACGATAGCATAATAAAAAATAAAGTACCAACAGACTGGAATATGGGTATAATATTACCCTTGTTAAAAAAGTAAAGAAAGAGACATCAACGAATGTAAAAACTATATTAAACTTACAAGTTTAAAAATATTTACCAGAATAATAGAGCATAGGCTAAGTGAAAAAATAGAAGCAACATTAGAGGAAACACAGCAAGGTTTTAGAGAGAGTAGAAACACATAAGATCTGATATTTTGAAAAGAAACGGAAATCCATATTTGTTTCAGTATCCTGAAAAAAGCATTTGATAAGAGTAAAAAATGGATGTCTGGAAAGGTTTATAGAGAAGAGGAGTAGAAAAGTGAGTAGTAGAAATGATCAAGACCTTATTCAACAAGAACAAGGTAAAAATGCATAACGATGAATCCACAGAATTTGAGACTGAAACCTAAGATAGGGCTACGTACTGAAACCACTGTTCTTTTCAGTAGTTGTTAGCGATGTAAAAATAGCAAAGCAAAAATTGTAACAATACAAAAATAGGTTTTATAAAAATGAAAACAGGGCCAACACAAGAATTACTGTTCGCTGATAATATGGTCCTAATCGCAGATTCTGAAGAAGAGCTAAGAAAAGTAAAGATGGAAATAAATCTCGACAAAAGCAAAACAGGGTTAATTGCAGGTACACAAATAAAACATAAAATTGTACTCGAAAGATGGACGGTGAAATAAACGAAAAAAAGGGGAAAACCAGGCAAACTATACAACACCCTAAAAACAACATTCCTAGGAAAAAGAGAGATACCGAAAGAGGTAAAAGCACAGGTGTACCTTCTGGTAGTGAGACCGTTAATGATATACGGCGGCAAATCTTGGACCTAAACAAAGAGAGGCAAAAGAATTACAGCTGCAGAAATGAGATTCCTACGCAAAATAGAGGATATTTTAAGAAGGGGTAGAATGAGAAATACGACAGTAATAGAACAACTAAAAACGAAATGAAGAGAAAGAGCTACACAATAAAGACCACTGAACTGGGTAGGGCACATCCACAGAATAAATGAACAGAGATTGTTCAAATAAGAGATTGCAAAAGAAATCTACTAAGTAAAAACAACGGGAAAAAACAAAGTTGGACACTCAAGACTAGATGAGAAGAACAAGTTCGACAAGCGGCAGAAAAACGAACTCATGGGGTGTAAAAATTCATGAAATACCATCATGCTGAAATTTAAACTGCCATTTTTACACCTAATGGTACAACTGACTTTTAGATTAAACAAAATATCAAATAATAAAAATGTAAATTGACTGTGTAAGGAATATTTTTTAGTATATATTTTCCTGTTGTAATTATTTTAAATATTCCTTTGCCCATACAGATTTTCTGTATTTTTCGCTTATTTTCCGTGCTCTTATCAACACCAGCACATCAGTATATTCATACCGGCTAACATGACAATATTTTTTTCTTTTTTTGGGTTTTTCGCCACAATATAAAACTCAAAAAATATCAAAAATATCTGTTCTTATGCAAATAAAGAATCACTGGGTAAAAACAAAAAACCAATCGGAGACCAATTTCTCAGCGATCCTTTTCTGTAATAGATGACTAACGAACACAATTTTAAAAATATAAAAATGTTCTAAAATAAATATACACTTTTAACGTTAACGTTTTGGGGGGTCTTCTCCCCCCGTTTTCAAAACGAATCTAAAAAATAAATTATATTAATTTCTATATATAAAGTAAAGATAGGAAAGGGTTTACGGTTAGAGGCGCATCAGCATCTTAGGCTATTTAGCGACTGGACCTACAGCTTAAAGTGGGTTCCGAACCACGGTCATCAGCTACCGACAAACAAACCCAGGCCAGCACCCCCCTCAGGCTATAAACCCTTGGTTATGTGCCTACCCGTAAGTCTATCAGGAAGCCTACCGATTGGGGAGTGACCAAAGTAGAACACTTCTCAGAAGGCATCAGTCTTATATAGCCTTTAAATGGCGTGACTGAGGGGTATTTCGTTGTCCGATTCTACACTTTTGCCTAGAAACAATCACAGACATTTAGGTGTGGATATGTGTGTGTAGGGCAGGAAGTAAGATGGATAGAAGAATTAAAGAAAAACACCCATCCGACCGCTGGAATCGAACCAGCTACCTTTGGATTGCCAGGCGACTAATCCACCAGACCAGTTAGTTTGAAGTAAATAAAACAACAAAAATATACTTACATGAAATTTAATATCTATATATTCATCGGAAAAATTACGACATATTTATAAAGTTCTTAACTTTAAATGAAATCGTTAAATTAATTTCGTTCCTCTGCGCTAAATCTAAAACCAGAAGAAATCTTCGGCTTTTTCTTCATCTGCACGAATTTCTGTCTGTTTTCACTTGTAGTGTTTCGTAAATAGTTTTTCAGTCTCCTTAGGCTCGAGAAAGACCTTTCTGGGGTAGCAGTGGATACAGGAATGGTAGCCAAGATTTGTAGTAATGTGTAAATATTAGGATAAAGGTTTTTATCGCACATATCTAGGCATTCCAAACTAGATTTCGGGGTAGGCGAGATACTTGTCATCACTGTTTTCCATACTTCAAGTTCTGCTTTAACCACTGATATGTTGCTTTCGGGAAGCAGTGACGAGTACATGGAAATTGCTTCGTCAATTTCAGAACTGGCAGTAAAATTTAAAGGTAGCACACCAAATAATGCTGATACTACTTTACTATGTTTGGTAAACCTTTCAACCAATTGTTGAATTGTATGATCAAGAAATGGAATGAACAAATTAATTTTGTAATACGTGCGTACATCCAGTGCAGGAATGTTCGGTCTATTTAATTGTCTTCCGACGACGCGTGGCATTCGCAGTATACCATCATTTTCTTCCAGTAAAACCTTTGCGTCTTCATAGAGATGAAGATATTCGACGTCAGTGTTGTTTCTCAGGAGTTGTAAGACATTAATAACATCATCTACATGTTTGAATGCCGTGATAAGATCGATGCCAATTGTCTGTAATTGTTTTGATAGCGACAATGTATAGCTCATAACTTTTTGAAAAATCACTAAACACATCACAAAATCCGAAGATCGAAGCGTACTTAGCAATTAGGCGGCTTGTTGCGATGTTTCCTTATTGTGATTAAATTGGAGTTCTTCGAGAGCATTCACAATCGCTGAATAAATTTCCCTGAATCTTATAATAGCTTCATGTTTGTGGACCCACCGTATTTCACACATTGAGAGCAAGCTTTTTTGGTTACCGACGGGTAGTAGCTCTTGAATTTTTTCTTTCAACAAAGCAGTGCGTTGAGCAGAATGTCGAAAGTAGGAACCAACAGACTGCACAATCCCAATGCAATTTCGGACATTTGCTAATGAACATGAATCAGCAATAGCAAGGTTGAAAGAGTGTGCACTACAGTGTACATAAAGAGCAAGAGAACATTCTTGGCGAACATAAGCTTGGGCACCGTGCAAATACCCACTCATAGCTGCAGCCCCATCGTAACCTTGACCAACCACATGAGAACATTCAAGTCCATGCTTTTTCAGAGCTGTAATAATAAGATTTGCGAGAACGGATCCTGAAACTTCGACCGTTGGAATGTACTCAAGGAACATCTCTTTAAGTATATGGTGTTTATTATCTGTAAAATCAAGATATCGAAGACATAACGAGACTTGTTCAACACGTCCGATGTCGGTGGTTTCGTCAGCCAGAATCGCAAATAGTTTAGCTTTCTTTAGTTCTTCAATTATTTTATGTTGAATTAATTCACCACAAATGTCAATTAATTCGTTTTGGATTTGAGGGCTTGTGTACAGGGCATTCTTCTGTGAAGTATTCAAATGCTCAGCCAGATCTTTATCTCCAGACTCAGCCGCAAACCGCAACAGGGCTCTAAAATTACCCTCATTCTGTAGTGTTTGTTCAGGTTCTGGTGATTCTGCTGTAATTTATATGCGCCCCGAATCGATTTTTCCTCTCAAGGAGATGCCTTGTTTGCCGCAAAAAATTATTGCTTTTACGATAGAGATTAGTTTCTTTCGATTTTCCTCTTGTTGTCTCTTTCTTTCAGACCGAAAAAGCCTGCGAAGATATTACTTTTAGAAAGTTATCTACCAGTTCTGAATTTCGCATAAGCTTCAAATATTTCTAGGGCATTTTTCCACTTACAAAAAGATTTGTAAGACCGCCTTTACTTTTATCAAGCGAACGTCCTATTACTACGCAAACTCTGCAGTATGTTCACTTACACGGTACACTTAATTCTCTTCACTATTCGTTCACCACTTTTCACTTATATTCGTTTCGAGTTCGCATGGAACAATACTGCCGTAAGCGCGGTCACGCGCCGCTTATATAGCAGCCCAGTAGTAGCCGTCCAGAAACTATCACAAACTTCCACAAAGCTCCGCTCATTCCGACCGAGGGGCGTGGCGAATAATCGAGAAACAACGCAAAGTTTCCATACGATACAAAATAGTTCGACTAGTCGACAAGAGATGGCGTTACTGTGCGCAACGTCCACTAGTTCGGATATATATTCAATTCAAATGTAATAATTTAACTCTCTTCACTCCTCGTATTTTTTCGGTATAATATTGGGTAATTTTTGGCTTATTTCAGGGGGGTTTTAACGCCCAAAGCCCCCCCTTGGCTACGCCCGTGTTTAGATCATTAATGCTATGTTGCTATATAACAAAAATATCATCAACATATTGTAACGATTCTTTACCGAGCGCCCCCGTATAGCTGCGGTCCTTTCGGATTGTTCAAAGCCACCCGCCGACGATCCGACGGCGGCATAGTCGGCAAAAAGAAGAAAGGAAATTCATTATAAATAGTTTTAGTTTAGTATCGGTTTAGAGTTGGTCGCGATAACATTGTCAAAAATAAATAAGAGTAGTTTGATAGTGTGTTAAAATAAATACAGTGTTGTCATTTTAAGTTAGTGAATAAACTCTTTTGTAATAGACTGAACGATAGTTTAATTTCACACCCAAACGAACAGCAGAAACGTTACAATTGGTGTCAGGTGTGGGGTGTGAAATTGTTAAGGACAATTACAGTGAAAAGAGTAACAGAATTAAAATAAAATGACCACGAAAAAGGTGACACTAGAAGAACTGAAGGTGGTTGACCTAAAAAGAGAGTTGGAAGAACGGGATGAAAGCACGGCAGGAGCAAAAGCCGTGTTAAAGGCCAGATTGAGGGACGCCCTCGTACAAGAAGGTGAGAATCCAGTTAATTATTTTTTTGAAGTACCAACAGATATTAATGTACTTTTAAACAGGCTTAAAGAAGAGATGTTACAGAGTAATGATAGTCTTAAAGAGGAAATGAAGCAGAGTAATAACAGTCTTGAGGAAATGATGTTGAAAATCAGACAGGATCGGAGGAACTAAGGGGAAAATTGGAAAATAGAATGGGATAAATGAAAACCGACATAACAACAGAAGTGGAGAGTAAAATAGGAGAATTAAAATCCAAATAATAGATATGGAAAGTAAGGTACAAGCTGTCCAACAAAAACTTGAAAAAGATATGGAAAGTATAGTACAAGCAAACCAATAAAAACTTGAAAGAAGGATTACCTTCCTGGAAACACAAAAGCAGGGTACAATAACAAATCTAGCCTGTAGTAGTAACTCAAAAACTGCAAAGATTAGGATGAAGCCACCTCAGTTTGATGGAAAAACGTCTTGGGCTAATTATTTCAAGCAGTTTGAGGCTGCTTCAAAGGTAAATGGATGATTGCCAGAAGAGAAAGCCGTTGCCTTAACTTTAGCTTTGAGAGGCGATGCAACTGATATATTACAAGTCCTTTCACCAGCCGAGCAGGATGATTACGAACAACTAGTTAAGAGATTGGAGGTAAGATACGGCCAATCTCAATTTGAACATGTCTATCAAACTCAATTAAAAAATCGCCAACAAAAGTTCAATGAATCTCTGCAAGAATTTGAGGCCGACATTGCTAAATTGTGCCGACTTGCATATTCTGATATCCAAGAGTCTGCAACAGAACGTTTGGGCGTACAAGCATTCTCGGATGGTCTTCGAGATCAAGAGACGAGAAAGGCGTTGATCTTAGCCCGACCGAAGAAGCTCTCTGAAGCCTTGGCATGTGCCCTAGAGTATCAAGCCGCCATCGAAACTTCTAGAAGCTGTACACGGATACGATACATTTCAGGCGACGAAGACGCTGGAGACGCGAGTCACCAAGACGCAGCCACGTTCCGGACAATAAACAAGTTTGATAGAAACGATATTCGATGTTGGACATGTGGAAGAAGGGGTCATACGAGGGGCCAGTGCAAGAAAGACAGGAAGCAGGAGGCATCCTCACCGAAGGCGTCGGGAAACTAAAAGTGGTCGGCGATAGGGGGCCATCGTTGGCCAGTCATCAATACGCCCCATCCCGAATGGCTAAAGTGGCATCCATTAAACACCAAGTCGATAGTGTATTTGTCTATGGATTGATAAATGGCAAAGAACACCCTATACTATTGGACACCGGTGCCACTAAAACCATCATCCGACCCGACATTGTGAAAAAGTCCACGTCACTACAACCAACCAAATGGCGATTGAGGACTGCTACCGGAGAAGCCGCCACCGTACAGGGAGAAGTAGACATTAACTTCTACATTGGAAATACCCTAATTCACCACCGGGCATTGGTCGCTAACATAGAAGATAAAATCATCCTCGGAATGGACATCATGAGCAGAGAAGGCTTTGGATTAAACTTTAAGCGAGGAACATTGACGGTTAATGGAGAAGAAATTGTTCTATACCCGAAGAGAGGAAGGAACAGTCCGAGTTACGCTCGCAAAAGATGCGTCAATACCCGAGCGCAGTGAAGTTATACTGTCAGGCGAATTGGACGAGGGTTCGGTGAATGGAAACATTGTCATGTTTGAACCTCTCAATGATGATAGTAAACTTGGACGCGGACTAGCAGTAGCAAAGACGGTGGTATGTGCTGAGGGACAGGTACCGGTGAGAGTAATGAACGTTAACTACTACAGTGTGTATCTGAAGAAAGGTACGATTCTAGGATACTGTTCTCCGATCCTTTCCATTGCAAGAAACATTAATACCGAAGTTAAGCCAGAGCGAGAACTACCAAAAGAGCTAACGGAACTATTGGACACATCATCGGGACAATTGGACAAAAACCAAAAAACAGGCTGAGAAGACTTTTGATCAAGTTCCAGGACACGTTTGTTATAGGAAAAGGTAATAAGGGTCGAATCAACAAAGTACAGCACACCATCAGCACCGGTGAAGCCCGTCCCATCCGACAACCAGCCAGAAGATTACCGCTCGCTAAACGAAAAGCCAACCAGATCGTACAGTCCATGCAGATGGATGGAGTTATTGAGCCGTCAACCAGTCCCTGGGCGTCACCTGTTGTACTGGTAAAGAAGGATGGATCTACCCGTTTCTGTGTCGATTATCGTCAATTAAACAACGTGACGAAGAAGGACAGTTATCCACTCCCCCGGATAGATGACACCTTGGATACTCTGGTTGGATCGAAGATTTTCTCAACCCTGGATCTACGAAGTGGGTACTGGCAAGTGGAGGTCAAGAAAGAAGACCGGGAGAAAACTGCATTTACAATTGGCTCTAGTTTATGGCAGTTTACAGTAATACCATTTGGCCTCTGTAATGCACCAGCAACGTTTGAGAGGTTAATGGAAACATTACTGAATGGACTCTCTTGGAAGACCTGCCTGGTATACCTTGACGATATCATCGTGATCGGTAAGTCATTTGACGATCACATTCAAAACCTGCAAGAGGTTTTCCAGCGATTACGAGGTTCTGGTCTAAAATTGAGCGCGAAAAAATGTCATCTCCTTCAAGAGGAGGTTCGATACTTGGGCCATATTGTTTCCGGGCAGGGAGTTGCTGTGGATTCGCAGAAGATCGAAACGTGAAGAAATGGCCAGCACCCGCAGACAAACATCAACTACGGAGTTTTTTGGGTTTGTGTACCTATTACCGAAGGTACGTACGAGAATTTGCCAACATTGCAAAACCGCTGACCCGTTTGACCGAAAATTCCAATGGACTAGCGACTGCCAGGAAGCATTTGAACATCTCAAAGATGCTCTGACGCATGCACCAGTTCTGAGCTACCCCGAATCCGATGGACCGTTCATTCTGGATACCGATGCCAGTAATGTTGGATTAGGAGCCGTCTTGTCGCAGACCCAGGACGGCCAAGAGAAGGTCATCGGGTATTTCAGCAAGACCCTATCCAAGCCAGAGAGAAATTACTGCGTGACTAGACGCGAGTTGCTGGCCGTAGTGAAATCAGTAGAACATTTCTACAAATATATGTATGGTAGAAAGTTTCTACTGAGAACAGATCATGCAGCCTTGAAGTGGCTTTCAAAAATCCTGAGGGCCAAGTAGCGAGGCGGATTGAAAGGCTACAGGAGTTTGATTTTACCATCGAACACTGAGCTGGTACTTCACACCGAAACGCAGATACACTGTCACGAAGGCCCTGCACAGATGACTGCAAACATTGTCAGCGGATGCAGGACAAAGAGGCGACAGTACTCAGAATGACCATGGTGGATGATTATTGGAGGCCTGCAGAAATCGGAAAAGATCAAAAACAGGATCCGGAGCTGAGTCACATCATGGCCTGGAAGAAAGACGGACGTCGACCTACCTGGCAAGAAGTAGCGCCGTACTCACCAACCGTCAAGTCATACTGGGCGCAATGGAACTCTATCGTTATTGATGATAGAGTTCTGAGAAGAGTTGTAGAAGATGCGAACGGACAAGAAAAACGGAAGCAAGTTCTGATTCCGAAGAAAAGGATCCCCGAAGTTATGACTGAAATCCATAATGGAACGACTGGCGGGCACCTTGGAATAACTAAGACCTTGCAGAAAGTTCGAGAGAGATTTCACTGGTTGGGTAATAAGGAGGGCGTTACGGACGTTAATGGACCAGTGAAGAAGCGGAAAGCACCGATGCATTAATATAATGTCGGAAGTCCATTTGAGAGAATTGCCATCGACGTAGCAGGACCATATCCAGAAACCCAAGTAGGGAACAAGTATATTGTTGTAGTCATGGACTACTTCAGCAAATGGATCGAAGCTTATGCTCTGCCAAACCAAGAGGCCATAACGATCGCCGATATTTTTGTCAAAGATTGGGTTTGCAGATTTGGTGTACCTTTGGAGCTTCATTCAGATCAAGGTAGAAAGTTTGAATCGATCTTATTTCAAGAAGTATGCAAACTCCTGAAGATCAACAAGACGCGAACGACCCCCTTACATCCTCAATCAGATGGCATGGTAGAGCGAATGAATCGAACCATCAACCGCTCATTGGCAAAGGTAGTCTCCGATCACCAAAGAGACTGGGATGAGTTCCTTCCACTGGTCCTCTTAGCGTACCGAACCTCCGTACACGAAACGACAGGCCAATCTCCAGCCAGCGTGATTATGGGTAGGGAACTCCGACTACCCTGTGACTTGAAATTTGGCCCTCCAGGATGTGACAATGCTGGGGAAGATTACGTCAGTAATTTACGTCGGAAGATGGATGATATTCATCAGCGAGTCCGGACTAACATTCAAACTGCTAGCGATCGGATCAAGAAGACCTATGACGTAAAGAGTGAAGAAGGCGGATATAATCCCGATGATATTGTATGGCTACATAACCCCCAGAGACGTCGAGGTTACTCTCCCAAACTTCAAGCATCTTGGGAAGGACCATACAGGATAATAACCCGAATTAATGACGTAATTTACCGAATCCAAAAGTGCAGAGGAGGTGGACCTAAAGTGGTGCATAGCAACCGACTGGCACCCTACGAAGGACACCACGAAGACACAGCTGTTCGACAAATGGATTCTCCCGCTTTGAAAAGTTCTTTTGATGAGTTCATGGACATGTATAGTAATGGACGGAGAATGAGTTATGAAGTAACCTCCGAGGTATCCCGGGATCTGTTTACCACACCGCACGGCACGACTATGGTCTGGCTCACTGTGTGGCAAGCGACTTACGAATGTCCAGAGGAATAGCGACTGTTTTCAGAAAGAAGTTTGCTCAAGTCGAGGTCCTAAAGAGGAAGAATCCAAAAGTTGGAGATGTGCTTCATGTTGAGAGTGACCAAGACGGAATGACCAGAGACGTTTTTTACCTGGTAACAAAGAGGTTGTCTCACCACAAACCAGCCTACTACGACGTGTGGAGGGTGCTGTCAGAATTTCGTGATGCTATAGCGCTCCGAAACATCCAGAAGATCGCCATGCCGAAGATAGCTTGTGGACGTGATGGATTAAATTGGAAGTTAGTACGAAGCATGCTCGAAGAACTGTTTCAGCCGACACAGGTCAAGATCTTGGTGTGCTGCAATCACCCTTATGTAATCCGCACCAGTAGAACTGTCGACTGCTACTTTTATCAAACTTCCCACTGCAAGTTTGGGCCATCCTTGTCATCCTTGAAACGTCTCTAAGGAGGGAGCAGTGTAACGATTCTTTACCGAGAGCCCCCGTATAGCTGCTGAAGTCCTTTCGGATTGTTCAAAGCCACCCGCCGACGATCCGACGGCGGCATAGTCGGCAAAAAGAAGAAAGGAAATTCATTATAAATAGTTTTAGTTTAGTATCGGTTTAGAGTTGGTCGCGATAACATTGTCAAAAATAAGAGTAGTTTGATAGTGTGTTAAAATAAATACAGTGTTGTCATTTTAAGTTAGTGAATAAACTCTTTTGTAATAGACTGAACGATAGTAACGATTTCACACCCAAACGAACAGCAGAAACGTTACAATATCTAAGCCATATTCTTGGCTTTTTATGAGATCTACTTAATATGTCATTCTCGAGTTCAAGATATTCAAGATATTACTCATCAAAGGAGAAAGAGAAGAACCCATTGCCATTCCAAAGTTTTGTTGATAATAATAATTTTCTAATTGCAAATATGTGGTTTTTAAGCACAGAGTTAATAATTCCAAAATTGTATTTATGTTTAGTTTAGTGCGGTCTTTTAATGTTGTGTCAGGTTCCAATCTCTTTCTAATTATTGAAAGTGTTTTATCAACTGGTACATTAGTAAATAAATTAATCACGTCAAAACTAACCATTAAATTTTGGTTTGTCTGAAAAATGTAAAGTATTTTTAATATATGAATTTGTTCTATCCGAAAGTGGATTTAAAATGTTTAATAAAAATTTTGGTAGTTTATAACATGGGGAATCTATACTACTAACTATTGGGCGAAGTGGCATATTAGTTTTTTGTATTTTTTGATAGACCATAGATATGAGGTGGTTTACTATAATGTGGTGTAAGTTGTGATCTTTCTAGATCTGTAAATTCAGATATACAACAATAATCTGTAAATTTATTACAGAAAATAATCACTGAGAAATTTGTCTCTGTTTGATTTTTTGTTTTTACCCAATGTTTTTTTTTATTTTTACAATGACATAAGAACAGATATTTTTAATATTTTTGGAGTCTTAGATCGTGGCGAAAAACCCCAAAAAAAAAATATGAACACGCCACAATCATTCAGATATTACTTAACATAGATAACGTATAGAGTGATATAAGCGATTCCATGACAATGTCAGATGTATTCATGAAACTGAAATTGCACAGTTAATAGTAGGTACTTAAAAAACAAAGTGTTGTTAACGTTTAAAGAAACCGTATTTATTGAACTTGCCAGAAATATTGGATGTAACTGACGCAAACAAGAAGAATGCATATGCGTCTTACCCTGCGCTATCGCATGCAATAAAGCAAGTTGAAGGGCTTGTTGAATGGAAAACTTGAACAGGTGTGGATATTCTAATTCAGATCTTTACAACACCTTTTTGACTGGAGAAAGATCCCAATATGCATAACACATTAAAAATGGACTTTTTTGTCACCATCTTCAATCTATATTTCCGAAGCCACAAACAAAAATAGTCGTTTTGATGTTTTAGTAAATACACAGTATGGAAAAATAACGGAACTTTTTAAATTTAAAGAAAACTACCAGCGTCGTCTATTTAAACAATGTACAATCTGAAAGTTGTATATCTCCTCTATAAAACGAGACCGCCATCATTAGATTCGATCAAGGGATGGTCAAGTCAAACCGCTTAAAGTGACAGTACCTTTTGTCAGCACGTCACAGAAATACGATGGAACACAGAGTTAATATTAAATTTTATTTCCAGCTCGGTAAAACTTTTACAGAAACATTTCAATCGATGAAAAATGTTTATGGTGACGATTGCTTGTCCCGTACATGTGTGTTTGAGTAATATAAGCGATTTCAGGGCGCTCGTGATGCTTTGGAAGACCACCAAAAACAATGTTGCCAAGAAAAAAAAAATCCTGATGAGTTGGTAGAAAAAGTGTGTGAAATGATCGAATCGTTCGTGTGAGAACTGAATATCGAGCGCTGGACACTTGGTTTTTGTTGTACGATAATGCACCATCTCACAAGACTGTCATTCATACATTTTTGGCGAAAAACCAAGTCTGTGTGCTTCAACATCCTCCCTATTCGCCTGATTTATTTCCGTGTGACTCCACGATGATGTCAATGAAAGGAATGTTTAATGACAGTGTTACACATGTCCGAGAAACTGTGACGTGGATCATTGGGGCGAATCCGAAAAACGACATAAAAAATCTATGGTTGAACGTGCCCAGCGATGTATTGATGCAGAAGGGATGTTTTTTGGGTAAAAGCATATAATTTCGGCCAAACAATTAATTGTTTTCTTTTTATTATTTAATAATTTCTGTTATTTTTCCGATCTACTGTGAGTGAGTAAAACCCTATTCAATATAACAAAATATATTTTTCATGTAGATATCTCTCTATATAATATCTCTCTCTAATATTTAGTGATGGAACAATCTCAAATTAGTGAATGCCAAAACAATGTTGTGATCGTTGCAAGCCGTAACAACTTCGTCGTCGTTTTTGGACCCAGCCGGGCTTCCCACGTACGAAACTCCACTCTAAAAATATAAATGTCGTTTTCCAACACGTAAATTTAAATTAGTATTACTTACTTGTCCGGCTCTATCAATGTTATCTCTGAACGGGAAAAAGGCATCTGATGCCAAGGCAACTCCTTTTAGTTGTTGAATCCATTCCCGTTTATCCTGTTCGGTTAAAGCTTGAGGAATTTCTTCAAACATTGAATCGAACGTTTTCTGGTCCATGTCTTTTCCTAAAAACAATAGTTACGATCAGCGGCGGTTCGTGGGGGAAAAACAGGTAGGACACGTATAACCAAATTTTGGAATGGGGTTAGGGAAATGCTTCGCAACCAAAAAGTTTAGATTTCTTAGTATCGTACACACACTTTGCTGTGTATAAAAACGACCGTAACTATCAGACATCAAATTATCATTTCATTTTTTAGATAGGGCACGTACCCACGTGCCCTTATGGACCAACCACCACTGGTTACGATATAAAAATTACATATTGCAATTCTTCTTTTGCTTGATATTGCTTTTAAATTAATAGGTGCATCCATAAATCACTTAACTTTATATACCATAATCACACTCATAGTGCCAGAATCACCCAAGAAAAAAAATAAAATAGTTAGATTGGGAAGTACTGCGTCACCTACCGTTTTCTTCTGATGCTGCACCATTCGATTACCATATTTGCAGATCTATGGAAGATTTTTTTCATGGAAAGAAAAACTTTGTACTGGGACTATCAAAACTGTACACGACATAATATTTAACTTCAAAATCTCTGTCATTTTACAGAACGGGAATAGAAAGTTACATCAGCGAGATGAAGATGTCAGAATGTGAAGACTGTCAATAACGATGGAGATAATATTGCAAATTAAAATTGTATTCACTTAAAAAAACAAACTTTTGTGCAGTATCAAAACGCCATTACTGGTACACCATACACTTAATATTTCAACTTACCTACTGTTCCATTCACGTAGTTGTCTATGGCGTTAGATATTTCGGCACGCTTAACACCTTTCTTGAATTTCATGCCCAATACTCTAGGATGTCGTCTTAACCACCAATTATCTGCTTTGTCACCAGCCAGTCTAAAGTGGAAATGTTTTAAATCAATCAATAACTAAGATAAAAGTTTTCGAACCATCACCTTGTACAGTGTATTCTTGATTGCTGACCAGCACCGATGCCGATAGTCTGACCATCTCTGGCATAGCATACCGAGTTACTCTGGGTATATTTTAAAGCGATTGTGGCAACAATTAAGTCCCTTACTGCATTTTCGGGCAAGGTTTTGTTAGTTGATACGATGTCTTGGAACAAAGACTCGTTAATAACTGCATCGTTTCTTTTCTGTTCCAATGTTAGGCCGAACAAAATACGACGTTCAATTGGGTCTGGTGCATAAGTTGGATCAATCTGTTAGTGGAGAAGATACATAATTTATTAATATATATCGAGAGACACATCTTTTATTAATATATAACGAGATGGTGATATGTATAATTCACATACATTTTGGAGCAAGTATCATGTTAATATTTTAATTATTTATACCTTCAGAGACGCATTGAGAATGCCAAGTGTGAACTTGGTGAATCGTCTGCACGTTCCTAACAAAAGATCGGATGTACTCCTGGACTATATATTATAGACCCGAACCGTTGGGTTTCACAATCTCATGTTGAACAAGCAACAACCTGTGTCTCTGGCAAAACGAGCATTTTTGTTGCTTGACTGGTAGACTCTATCCATAGCCAACAATTCATAGTTTCACCGACTTCCCGTCGACGGCGCATGCATGCAGTGTTAGATTTCTTTGGACTGCGTCATTGAGACAACAGTAGCTGGATGTTATATACCCGAACCGAACCTGTTCTTGACGGGAGAGCATATGTCGGTACCCTGACGAGTCTGAACACCAAGAAATATGTGCCCCTTCAATGGAAGGGAGGGATGGGTGAGGCCCAGTCAGACAACAAAAATGCTCATTTTGGCCGAGACGCAGGCTGTTGTGTGTCTCACGTGAGATTGTGGAACTCAATCTTTCGGATGTATAACACCCAGCGACTGTTGTCTCATTAGACGGAGTCCAAAGAAATCTAACACTGCATATAATATATATATATATATATATATATATATATATATATATATATATATATATATATATATATATATATATATATATATATATATATATATATATATATATATATATATATATATATATATATATATAGATTCACTGCAGGATGAAGGCCTCTTCAGCATGTTTCCAACTGTCACGGTCCTGCGCTTTTCTCTGCCACTCGGGTCCAATATACTTAACCATGCCATCAATCTATCGTGCTTTCGGTCTTCTTTGCGGACGTTTACGATCAAGGGATATCCACTCCAGGATTGCCTTGGTCCATCTGTCGTCCCATCGTCTCGCTATATGCCCTGCCCATCTCCATTTCAATTGCTTTACTCTTCCAATGATGTCACAGACTTTTGTTTGTTCCTTGATCCATGCGCAGGACTTTCTGTCTCGTCTTGTAATTCCAAGCACACATCTCTCCATTGCCCTCTGTGCCACCCGAATATATATATATATATATATATATATATATATATATATATATATATATATATATATATATATATATATATATATCGAGCTTCCTAAAGCTCCAACCCTTCGTCCACGTCGCAGTTTATTTCGGGAACAAACGGCTAACAAGCTCTGGCAGAAAGAAATCCCAGGTCGCGTCTGCAGTGGCAACCACCGTCAACCTGGTCGGCGTCTGTTCACCCAGAGGGTGCGGTTGTACACAACGCTCCAGGAACTAACAATCCCTGGTTCTAAACTCCAAGTGGAAACACTGGACCTATAAGCTTATAAGCAACCATGCCTCGTGCAAGTAATAACAGTGATACCAGTCCACCCGTCGACAGATGGCAACCGGGTTTTCGGATTTTAAATGGTCTATCGACCATTTTAAATTATATATATATATATATATATATATATATATATATATATATATATATATATATATATATATATATATATATATATATATATATATCATCATCATCATCATCAGCCCGTATCGATCCACTGCAGGATGAAGGCCTCTTCAGCATGCTTCCAACCTTCACGGTCCTGGGCTTTCCTCTGCCACTCGGGTCCAATATACTTAACGATGTCATCAGTCCATCGTGCTTTCGGTCTTCTTCGTGGACGTTTGCGATCAAGCGGTATCCACTCCAGGATTGCCTTGGTCCATCTGTCGTCCCATCGCCTCGCTATATGGCCTGCCCATCTCCATTTCAACTGTTTTACTCTTCCAATGATGTCACAGACTTTTGTTTGTTCCCTTATCCATGCGCAGGACTTTCTGTCTCGTCTTGTAATGCCAAGCATACATCTTTCCATTCCCCTCTGTGCCACCCGAAGTTTTTGAATTGATTGCGATGTGAGTGTCCAAGTTTCACTTCTGTATGTCATAACGGGTAGAACGCACTGATCGAATACTTTTCTTTTCAGGCAAAGTGGGAGTCTGCTCTTAAACACTATGTTGAGCCTACCAAATGCCTGCCAGCCACATTTAACACGCCGTTCCACCTCCCGGGCGGTATTCCCCTCCATGGAAATCCTCTGCCCAAGATATACAAAGCTGTCCACAATCTCTAAATCCCTTCCTAAAACTGAAATTCTTCTGTCCTGAGCAAAGTTATTGAACATAACCTGACTCTTTTTCAGGTTTATTTTCAAGCCAAATGGTTCGCCAGCCCTTTGCAGTTCTTGTATGCGTCTTTGCAGCTCCTCTGGGTCTTGTGAAATGAGAATAATATCATCTGCAAATCTAAGATGGTTTAAGTTTGCACCATTGATCTTTACCCCATCCTGTTCCCAATCCAGTTTACGGAATATTTCTTCAAGGCCAGCCGAGAAAAGAATAGGCGATATTGCGTCACCCTGCCGTACACCTCGTTCTATATTAATTCCCACTTCAAGATCATCAAGGTGAATTGTGGCTGTAGCTCCATCATATATCGATTCTAATAGGTTTACATAGGTTCTCTCTACACCTTGGCTAAGCAGTGCATCCATTATCGCATGCTTTGAGATGGAATCAAATGCTTTTTCGTAGTCGATAAAAGCCAAACACAGTGGCATGGTGTATTCGTTGTGCCTTTCTATGACCTGCTGTACAACCTGGATGTGATCCATTGTACTGAATCCACTTCTGAATCCTGCTTGTTCTCTTGGTTGTGCGTCATTCAGTTTTTTTAATATTCTTTTAGAAATTATCTTAGTGAAAACTTTGTACATCACTGATAGGAGGCTTATTGGACGGTAGTTCTTTAAATCTTCCTGTGCTCCTTTTTTATGTAAAAGGATCACTTCTGCATTTTTCTATAAGTCAGGTACTTTTTGTTCTTTGAGGCATTTTGAGTATAATTTTGCCAGTGTTTTATGTAACGTCCGACCACCAGCTTTTAGCATTTCGACAGTTACACTATCCTTTCCTGGAGCCTTGCCGTTCTTCATCAATTCTATAGCATTTGTTACTTCCTCCACTAGGATATCTGGTATTATATATTGTTCTTCCGTGGGTATTGCTGTCCCTGACTGGCTCTGATCTTCATATAACTGGGAATAAAACCTTCTGACAATCTCTAACATTTGGGTACGCGTCCTGCACACTGTGCCATCCTCACGCTTTAAAGCATATATTTGCGTTCTTTTGTTTCTCAGCTCAGATATATATATATATATATATATATATATATATATATATATATATATATATATATATATATATATATATATATATATATGCAGTTTTTTTAACTTCTTTGGACTGCGTCTCTAATATATATTTGCATTTATCTGACGAGAAGTCGGAGAAAATATGGGTTGTTTGATTGTGGAGAGGGACCCTTATTCTTGACAAGACCATATGTCGGTACCCTGAAGTGATTCTCTTATATAAAAAAAGGAGCACAGGAAGATTTAAAGAACTACCGTCCAATAAGCCTCCTATTAGTAGTGTACAATATTTTCCCCAAGATAATAGGTAAAAGAATATTAAGAAAAATGAATGACGCACAACCAGGATTCAGAGGTGGATTAATTACAATAGATCACATCCAGGTTGTGAAGCAGGTCATAGAAAGGCACAACGAATACACCATGCCACTGTGCTTGACTTTTATCATCTATGAAAAAGCATTTGACACAATCTTAAAGCAGGCCATAATGAATGCATTGTTTAGCCAGGGGGTAGGCAAAGCATATGTAAAGCTTTTCGGATCGATATATGATGAAGTTACAGCGACAATTCACCTTGATAATCTTGAAATTACAATTAATGTAGAGCCAGGTGTACTGCAGGGTGACGCAATATCACCTATTCTTTTCTCGGCCTGCCCTGAAGAAGTATTGCGTAATCTGGATGGGGAAAGATCAATGTTGCAAACCTAAACCATCTTAGATTTGCAGATGATATCGTTCTCCTTTTACCAGACCCAGAGGGCGCTGCAAAGGTGCATAACAAGAGCTACAAAGAGCTGATGAATTATTTGGCTTAAAAATAAACCAAAAAAAAAGCCAGGTTAAAGTGTTAGGGGGAGGGGAATACCGTGTGGGAGGAGGAGGTGGGAACGGTGTGTAAAATGTGGCAGGCAGATATTTGGTAGGTTCAACATAGTTTTTAAGAGCAAACTCCCACTTTGTCTGAAAAGAAAAGTCTTTGATCAGCGTGTCCTACCCGATATGATATACGGAAGTGGACACAGAGGGAAATGGAAAGATGTATGCTTGGCATTAAAAGATGCGACAGAAAGCCTTCCACATGGATAAGGGAACAAACGAAAGTGTGTAACATCATTGGAAAAGTAAAGGAATTGAAATTGATATGGGCATGTCATATAACGAGATGATGGACTAAGGCAATCCTGGAGAGGATACCGCTTGATCACAAATGTCTGCTAAGAAGACCGAACGCACGATGGACTGATGACATGGTTAAGTATATTGGACCCGAGTGGCAGAGGAAGGTCCAGGATCGACACCATGGTGTTTTTTTCTATACGTTACTAATTTTTGGAAATTATGCCAATCAAATGTAACACATTTTCTATACTTTTGTTGTCAACATGTTAAAGCAGCGATTTCAGCACGGCTTGGGGCTTCAGCAAGCTATGGTTTGGGGCTTATTTATGCAAATCTTATTCTTCAAAAATCCTCATAAAAATATTCCAGAACCGTCAAATTAGCAGATCTGTATCCCGTTGACGAATCGACATTTCTAGAGGTTCCTTCATACGTACAATATTATCAGCGCTCACATTGTTCTTGGACCTCTGACGCGGGGCCTATCCCCAAATGTTCCGAATTCTTGAAATTGTTTGAATATACCATAAATAAGCGTTTTATGAGGTGACGAGCAATTAGAATATTTTCGCCTAAATTATCATGAATAAAACTTGTACGTCTGCACTACAAAACAGCCAAAAACAGCAACATTCACGGAAAAAAAGGGCAGAGTGATTCTTGCCCCACTCTTTATGTATGGTTATGTTTTCAGTCGATTGAGATTAATTCACAGTTGCGATTGGGAGTAGTTTATAAATACATTTGTTTCTTATTACGGACTGTTTAAAAAAAAACCATTTCCATTACAAAATGGGTTTGCAATCTTAAATCACTTCCTTGACTGTTAATGACTATTTTACGTCATCAGGTTGCCATGTTTATCTTTATTTCAGGTATATAATATTGAATAAAATAACACTGGGGAACAGCAATTTTATTGACTTGGATCTGTGACTTGTTTTTGACTAATTTTTCATCTCTGAATTCAAACATATTCACAGTTTTTTTCTATCACGTCAAGTTCTTAAGCTACAGCATACCCCTCATTTTACCTTAAAAGTGTACATACGAAAGGAAATAAGGTGAGATCTGACCAAATAGATTAGAATATTTTATTCATACAGAGGTTAATATATTATTAAAAGTTAAATTGTGTTTATAGAAAAAATAAGTAAAATATATTATGGTAAAAAATTCTTTTTATAGCTTTTCCTGGAGTGTTCAGTTTGTGGACATTCTCGCTTGATGCTCCAACAGTAGTCAGCCATCATACTGACATCCCATCTACCTTGATACCGCGCTTCCATAACTTTTAGATCATGGTAGAATCGCTAGCCCTGTTCATCACTAACAGCATCAAGATTTTCTGGGAAGTTAGCAAGATGCCTATGTAAGAAATGCAGTTTGATGCTCATGTTGCAACCAAGCTCTTTAAAGCCCTCCAACAGTTGTTGAACAATTTCGATGAAATTCGGGGCTCGTATATTTCCAAGAAAGTCTTTAACAATATTTTTAAAAGCCAACCAAGCATTCCTTTCAAGTTCGGTCATTGTTTCAGTGAAATTTTCATCTTTAACGAGTTGCCGAATCTGCGGACCATCAAACACATCAGCCTTTATCTTTTCATATGACAGGCTAGGGAATGTCGACATGATATACTTAAAGCAGTCTCCTTCAATTGACAAAACCTTAACAAATTGCTTCATGAGACGTAGTTTTATATACAAAGGCGGAAACACAATATTTTTTTTCTGTCGACAAGTGGCTGATTTAAAATATTTGGAGCAAAATAGGCTTGCCTGACAAATGTACTAATATTAGTCCGTTGAATGGGGATGGTAAAACTACCACATATACAACAAAATGAATCAGGGCTGTTTAAGCACTTACGACGAGAACTACCAGAGGCAGACATAATGAAAATCTGTAGTTGTGTATGTATACTTTGACTTCACTATATCAAAGCGACACAGACCCGCGTACTTTAGCATCTCATGCGTAACTGACCGAACTAGTTTTGGATGACGCAACGTCACTCACGCGCCCACTCCTAGGTCGAAGAAGGTTCGCATGCGCAACTGTAGAGAAAAAACTTGACGTGATAGAAAAAAAAACTAAATAAAGTTTTGGAATTAGCATGTCAATTTACGTATAAAACAGCTTAAATATCGAACTCAACAGACATTATTTTTCAAATTGTTCCCCAGTGTAATCATTATAAATCTTAATATTTTATAAGTGGGAGAACTTGCGGTCCAAAGAGACAGCTTCTCAAAGACTGTGTTGCTTTGTGTTTGATATAATGTTGAGAGATTCTGTTCCAAATATCAAACTGTTGGAGTGAACCTACTACATCGAATGAATTGCTGAACTATATCAAAAATATCTGCCTTAGATTAAGAGAGTGTGGATTCTTCTGTACCAGGTTAACGCTAAATTGCATTTTGCAAGACAAACATAAACAGCTTTAATAACTCGATGCTGCTAAAACTCTAGAGGATCCAACATAGATCAGATATTCCACAAACAGATTTGTATTTTTTTCTTTGGTAATATGGTTTGAATATGAATGTTGATATGAATGGGGTTGAAATGAAGTGAAGTTTGAATGACCCGATTTAGCTAGAAAAGCGCGTCAATATTTCAATGTGAAAACTAATAATTGTTTTTACCACATGGGAATGATAATGAAGACTACCTGTGAAGCTGATTAAATTTGATTACCTGTAATATACAATATCCTCCATTTTTTTTCTTGCGTAATATATTTAAAGCTTCCGGAGCATATCCAGGGGCAATGACACCATCAGAAACTTCTCTGGATATAATCCTGGCAGTAACTTCATCACAACTATCCGATAAAGCAATAAAATCACCAAATGATGACATTCGATCTGAACCCCTAGCTCGGGCATACGCGGAGGCCAGAGGAGTCAGGATTTCGTAAAGGTCATCCACCATACACAATCTCCCCTACAAAATAATTAACATTATAAAAATGAGTAAGCAAATAATTTCAAAACAATTACGAAACGTACCACCAGCAAAGATTCGACATAATATAGATAAGATTTTTTGGAAAACATAGGAAAAACACTAAATATGTGTTATCATGTTGCTATTATCATTTAATGACGTTAGTTCAAAATGCAATAAACAAAAAACAACAATAGATTGGTAAGAATCTTAAAATATAGATCAACATTTTAGATATAATTTCACAAGTGTCGTCGGACTAAATGTTAAATAACCTTTCACCAAAAAAAAAAAAAAAAAAAAATATATATATATATATATATATATATATATATATATATATATATATATATATATATATATATATATAATGTTTTATTTTATTATTTAAAGCAATATTTACCTAAAATATCAAAGAATGAAGGAATATTTTTGTCCTTGCGATAACTGTTATAAAAATTTAGCAAAACAATAATAAATCTGTACGTCCCCTGTGGCGGACTTTGGGCTGATAGGCAGACGTTGTTTCTTTCTAGAACTTTGTGTTTCAATTTCAACTTTGTGTTCAATGTGTTTTGTTTTTTACTAACAAAAATGAATCGGAATTTTGTTGATTTTCACAAAATATGCGATTTTTATTTTTTCAACGTACCTAAATATTTTTTGCAGATTCAGAGAGATTTGAGCAGTTTGTGGAGGATGTTTTGGATGAGAACGTGACTGATATGGATTTATCTGATGAATGGCGATCCGGATTACTTGCCTGAGGCCAATGAGGACATCCATGAGGAAGAAGAAGGCGGAGAAGAAGATATTGGGGTTGACTTGGGGGTTGAGTGACTCACTGGCAGCTAGTGCTCCTTCAGACTCCCAATTTTTTTCTACAACTTGGACTAAAACTAATGATTTTTTTCCTGTAGCACCAGCTCTTGAATACGAACCGACAAATTATGCAATAAATTTGCCTGTCCATGATTATATCCGAAAATATCTTCCGGACGATTGTTTCAATATTATAAGTGAGAACACAAACAGAAAGAATCTATTGGAAAAGGGTAAGCTACTCAAGACAACGCCTAATGAAATGAAATCATTTTTGCTATGACAATCATGATGTCGTACCTAGGATACCCCAGAATGAAAATGTATTGGGACCGAAGGATAAAACAAGGGGGCATAGCTGGGGTAATGCCTCGCGAAAGGTACAAGGCAATTATAAGCCATATAATATTACTGGACGACAGTGACATTATCGAAGAACAAAAAAAGGCCAATAATTTTTGGAAAGTTGAGCCTCTCTTCCAAATGATTAGAACAGGATGCAGACTGAATTTACGTCCACAAATAGTTTGTATCGATGAGCAGATGGTCCCGTTCTGGGGAAAAATGCCAGTAAGGCAAATAATCAGAAACAAACCAAATCCTTGTGGAATAAAGCTTTTTGTATGTGCAGGAGCAAATCACCACCAGCACCTACACTAAAAGATAAGACAATGGGGGCAAGGCGGTAATGAGATTACTAGAGACAGTTCCTGAAGGATCATCTGTTTTTATGGATAGGTATTTCACTTCTCCACTGTTATTGGACCTCATGTTTTCCGAGAACAGCTGTCAAGGGACTGGCACAATATAAAGTAGCCGCGTGCCGAAATCGGCCTATGCATTGCTGAATGATGATAAACAAATGAAAAGGGAAGCAAGAGGACAAATTGAGCAGATAGTCAGCGGTGACGGGCGGCAAGCTATCATAAAATGGATGGACAATAAGCCTGTCGTACTAATGTCAAACCAGTATGGATGCGAGCCAGTAAACCAGTGCTCTCGTTGGAGCAAAAAGGAGGGTCAGCGAATCCAGGTTTCTCGCCCGTTTGCTGTAAAAACTTACAATGTCAACATGGGCGGTGTAGATTTTCTAGATCGTGTTATAAGTTTTTACCCGATATCTGCAAGAACTCGTAAATGGACAGCGATAATCATAATGCACCTTGTTGATTTTGTAATAGCAGCAGCTTGGATTGAGTACCGCGCGGATCAGCTTGTCATAGGAACTCCCAAAAACGATATTTTGGATAACCTCGATTTTAGAATTCAATACGAGCACTACCGGTGCCACGTTACTCAGAATCTGAAGAAGATTCTGATTACGTCCCGGAAGAGGCGGAGCTGGTGGAACCAGCAAAAAAAAACAAGAACTCCTAGACCACACCCACCTGATGCCCAAAGAATACAGCAAAGCTTGCATCTCCCTGAATTCCCGCATCCTGTAACAAAAAACACATGCAGGCTTCCTGGGTGTTCATCCAACAAAGTGCGTATTAGATGCAGCTGGTGCAAAATTTATTTATGTCTACAACCCGAAAGAAATTGTTTCGAATTGTATCATAAATTTTAAATATGTATGTTATTATTTTTTAAAAATACGACTTTAGCAGTAATGAAAATGATACTTTTTAACCCACAAAAATACCTGGTGGTTGGTAAATTTTGGGTATGTTCTAGCCCAATGTCCCCTATGGGGGACATGCCCCCCGCCAAGTCCTGTAGTGGGCGAATTTTTTTACAATTTTTTGGGGCTCTTTTATGATGCATTGGGGCAGAAAAAGTTCACGAATAAAAAAAAACTAAAATTTGCCTGGGCCTGAGCAGGATAATGTCCTTTTCGGCTTCGTCTGGCGGAATGCAATCTGGAGGCCCAATTTTCGATTATTCTTTCACACGTATCGCCCGGTATATGTATTTTCAATGGTAGCTTGAATGTTTCGTTTAAGGTTAAAAATTGTTCGTGGTTTATTTTTTTATCCAGATATTTAATATAATCCCACAAAAACTAATAGAAGGGTGTGAAATCTCATGACCTTGGTGGCCAGTTGACCATTTCAGGAAATAACGCTTCCAAGAAATTTTTCTTGCAATAAATCGATTGCCTGACGAGATGTATAATAAGTCTTGTTGAAAGAAATATTGTTCACATCTACATTTATCAGTTCAGGTAAAATATAGCGTTCCCCATTAACAGTAATAGGACTACCATCATGGTCTTCAAAAAATAAGATCTTACCACTCCTTCAGCCCAAAAACCTCACCAGTAACTTTCTGAACATGAAGAAACAACTCCTGAACTACTGGAGGACTTTCATCAGTCCAAAATCTGCAGTTATGTTTGTTCACCAGTGCATTAATTCAGAAGTGCGCTTCGTCGGAAAAGATTATTTTTTCCACAAAGTGGGGATCACATTCAATCTGCTCTAGAGATCAATTTGTGTATCTTTCCATGATTAATTGACCCAACGTACTAAACACAGTCATGAGTGACGTTTACATTTCAGTGTTGCCGATGCTACGTTTCAAAGTTCTAACGCACTTATTACAAAACTGTTTATATACTGCTATGATCAAAAAGCAAGGTGGCTTTTGTTTTAAAAATCCGCGAGCTTTACGTAACGCTACAACCATTTGATTTTTAAGTTGGTATGACTGTTTTTGATATGTAACAGTTTTGATATGTAAAGTTTCGTATTATTTTAACAAGCAAAATGATAGAAATTTCAAGGTCTTTTGTAATTACATTTTAGCCGGCACTTTGTTAAAATGGATGAATTTATCAAGCAAATAATTTGCCCAACATTTTGTCTAAAAAACGAACTTTCTTCTGCTCAAGCATTAAACATATTAAGGAAGTGTTAAGACCATGAAGTTACGAGGGTGGTCTGAAAAGTTTCTAATATGAACGTAAATAAACTTTCGGCGTTAATTTACGTAGTCGTATTGCCTTTCAAATGCAACAATTTAATGATGACATCGACTGACAAATGACTGTTAAACAACTGAGCATCTAATATGGCTAACATTTTCAAGGTTATCTTTCAATGAATGCGCAATTACCAGGCTTTTTGATGAGAAACGTCACGTTCAGGCTGAACACTTTTCAGATTACATCCGTATGCCAAAACAATGTACGTAGCATGTTTACAAGTGATACAGTTGAAGACGAACCTCATTCAGGAAGCAAAAATCACTACCAAGATATTATTTAAGTGTTATGCGTCATTTTCGTGAATCCATTCGAAAAAAAATCAGATTTGTGAAAAATTTGAGTTTGGATTTTCTGCCAAATTTGAGTTTTGAAAAAGTATCATAATGAAAAGGAAAATCATGGTTAGATCCATGTCACGGATGTTTCATATTGAGCATTTTTTGAAATGCTTGAACAAAACATAGATGGCGCTGTGAACTTGCCTAGGTCTAGTCTCATTTTAGAAGTGTAATGTATGACATTTATAAAAATGGAGTCGTCCACCATACAACAACGTGTTAAAATTGTTGAATTATTTTATGAAAATGGACGTTCAGTGAAAACTGTTTTTAGAAAATTACGTGATATATACGGTTTGCAGAATCTTTCATATGAAACCACTATCAATCCAATTGTTAAAAAAAATCAAGAAACTGGTTCGGTACAAGATAAAAGATCAATATATGGTTGTAGTGGTCGTTCACAAGAGCCTATTGATTTGGTATGTGAAAGGTGAAAGTGCTGCCGAAGACCCAGTAATTTCCATTAGTCGACGTTCACACCAATTTGGACACCATATAGGGTTCCGAAGGGATATAAGGTTCAAATATCACAGGAACTAAAGCCACTGGATCATTCAACACGTCGTGCGTTTGTCAATTGGATTAAAGAACAAACATAATTTATCTCAAAAAACAACTTTTCAAATGAAGCATATTTTGAAATTGGTGGCTACGTCACTAAACAAAATTGCCACATTTGGGGTGAGGAAAATCCACAAATCCAATCCAATCTCAATGAGAAACCTTTAGATCCTAAAAACCCACTTTAATTTATATTTCACTAATTCCTTGTTTATTCTTGAATATTTTCGAATAATCGATATTTTGCACTTCTGAATACCGATAAGAGGCCGGTCTACGACGGGTTGCCCGTGTCAGTGCGCTTTTCGCATATAAAGATAAGGAAGCAGCTACCGTTCCGAGATCACGCTCAACAGCAGTGTTGTAAATAGTCGGATGATTTTGATATTCGAATGATACGGACACGGATTAATAAAATAGTCGGATTATCATCCGCATTAGTATTACGTACATATATATGTATATATATATATATATATATATATATATATATATATATATATATATATACATATATATATATAAAGAAATCAGAAAAGTGAACACAAAGGTATGTACAATAAAAAAGAATAATTGGATGGGAGAAACAATAAATGAAATTGAAGAAGAAAACAAGAAACGAAATATGAGTGCTATTTTCAAACATGTAAATAAGTGCAAAATAAAGAAAGCAACAGTAGTAATTGAAAATGAGATATGGGAAAAACATTTCAAAGAAATGTACGATGAAAAAAACCATGAAGAGGTGACGGGAGGAGCAGAACTGGAGAAGGATCTGACAGAAAATGAGACGGTAAGAGAACCCGAGTACGTGGAAGTTGCTCAAGCGATTAAAAAACTCAAAAATAAAAGAGCTGCGGGATGTGATGAAATGTGCGCAGAACTAATTAAACATGGAGGGGAAGAACTACATCAAAGAATCTACCAACTTATTTTACGGATATGGTGCGAAGAACTTGACACAATGCAAAAACTACAGAGGAATTACATTGCTGTATGCGGCATACAAAGTAATTACAAACATAATAAAATAACGACTGGAGATATACACAGAAAAACGTATAGGAAATTATCAATGCGGCTTCAGAAAAGGAAGATCGACAGTAGATGCCATACATATACTAAAACAAATCACGGAGAAGATATATGAACATAATATGGTAGCACATATAGTTTTTGTGGATTTTAAGCAGGCGTTCGATAAAATCAACAGAGAACAACTGATGGAAGACTTAAAAAGAATCGAAGTTGCAAGAAAGATTAGAAGATTGATAGGTATGACAATGAATGAGCCTGAAGCAAGAATATTTACAGAACAAGGAATGCCAAATAACATAAAAATCAAAAAAGGGGTTAGACAGGGCGTTATCGGTACTATTATTCATAATATCATTGGATAGCATAATACAAAGAATTGAAAATATAGGCACATTAAATAAACATCTTGTACAGACAGTGGCATATGCGGATGATGTTGCAATAATTGCTAGAGAGCAGAGAGCTAAAGCGCGTAATAAAAATAATTGACCGCGAGTCTAACAAAAAAGGGCTGGAAATAAGTGAGCAAAAAACAAAGTATATGTACTGCAGCAGAAATGAAAGAATACTGAGAAATTTGGAGTGCCGAAGCTATAAATTTGAAGTAGTAAAAACATTTAAATATCTGGGAGTCATAATAGATAGAAGGAATGAGGGACTTGATATAGAAGAGAAGATACATAAAGGATATAGAGCATTCCATAGCAACAAGAAATTACTGAAAGACAGGAGATTGAGCACAAGGAATAAATTAGGAATATACAAAACAATAATAATACCAATAGTAACATATGTCGCAGAAACTGTAACACTCACAGCAAAAGAGGAAGACAAACTAAATATTTTTGAATGCACGATAATGAGAACCATAATGGGTGCAAAGAAAGTGGGAAACAACGAGTACAGAAATCTGATGAACTTTGAAATCGACAACTTGTTGGGAAGGGAAAACATAGTGAGAGCAATTAAAGCACAAATAATAAGATGATATGGACACGTAATGAGAAGAGACAGGGATACGCCAATAAGAGAGATAACAATATGGAAACCAGCACAGAGCAGACCGAGAGGGAGACCCAGGGTCAGATGGAGACAGAAGGTGGAGGAAAATATAAAAACAGTAAACGCAGAGGGATGGAGAGGGCAGATCGCAGACAGGAGGAGATGGAGGAAAATAGTCGAAGAGGCGAAAACTCACCAACAACTATGAGAAGGGCAACAAGAAGAAATGTGGACTGATCCACCACACTAAAAGGATTTGAAGAGTTCCTTAGAAAGGAACAGCTACAATTTCAAATATGAAATGTATTAGCTTATAATAATATATATATATATATATATATATATATATATATATATATATATATATATATATATATATATATATATATATATATATATATATATATATATATATATATATTATAAGCTAATACATTTCATATTTGAAATTGTAGCTGTATAGCAATATAGTAGTATTATATAGTATAGTTATTACTATATTGCTATCAAGGTCTGGAGATCGGCGAAATCATTATGGTGCAAACATGTATGCGTCTGTTTCCCTCATTACTACTTTGGGTCTTATGCGCATGTCCCAGAATTGAGTATGCTTATAGACGTGCGTCAGTATGCATATTTTTATGATTTTGTGTCACGTTTATTTACTGCGACATTTGCGCACAACGGATATATATATATATTTATATGAGTACGTATTATTATCCGCCATATATGTTGCTCGGAATGCAAAGTCGGAAAGATTCGTAATAATTCGTATTAGGGGGAGGGACAAAATAACTTCGCGAATGAAATCAATTACTAACCGTCAGTATACAATACATATTAATTCTAGTACGTATTAGTGCTATTGTGATTATTAGTGATTTTTGATGTTGAAAAGTCGGATTGGTAGGTAATACGTATTAATTAAATATTCGGATTAGACTGTTATTTTAATACGAATCCTCGCATCACTACTCAACAGTAATCAAGAAACAGGCCGGTACTGGAGTTTATTTGTTTATTGAGTTTTAAAAAATATGTAGCAGACGGAAAGAATAAGAGTAATATAATATAGTTGGATCGGAAAATGAAAATATGGAGAAAATAAAATGAATGTTTGAATGCAAATAAGCACACAATAAACAGCGGTTGAAGAGAAATTAGATAAGAGTACTAAGTAAAAGAGAAGGTGCAGGAATTGATGAGGGAAATGGGAGTAGAAATTAATACAGTGGTAGATATAAGTGAAATCACGAAATTGGGAGCTTACAAACCAAATAAAAAAAGGCCAGTTCTTGTAAAGCTTCAAACATGGGACAAGAAAATGGAAATATTTGAAAGGACCAAAGAACTGGAAGGAAGAGACATCTGGATTAATAATGATTATATAAAGAGGTTCAAGGGGAAAGGAAACTTTTGATACCCCACTTAAAACAAGCAAAATAGCAAGGATACACAGTCTATTTTAGATACAATAAGATGATTGTGAGCGGACAAACGCACGAAATAGATCTCGAAAGGTCAGAAAATATAGAAAAGGAAAATAATAAACGCACAGCTAACGAAAGGTCACCGGAGATTGAGGCCCTCAAGGAAGAACGGAGCGAAAAAACTGTTAAGGGAAGGTGGAGGGACGAACAAAGATAACGACGATGGGGCAATGAAAAGGAAAATGAATAAAATGGCAAATAGAAAGAGGAAGAAGGAACGTGCGATAATACAAATAAGGACCTGGAATGTAAGAACATTGTTAGCTGTAGGAAGGATGGAGGAGGTCGTCAGAGAAATGCTGGCATATCAAATAAAAGTATTAGCTTTGCAGGAAGTAAGATGGAAAGGAGAAGGAAGAATTGACAGGGAAGAATATACAATGCTGTATGGAGGGGTAAATAAGCAGAGACAGAATGGAACGGGCTTTTTGATAAGCAAAAACTCGAGAAAGGATTTAATTGAATTTGAGAGTAAAAATGGGAAAATTTCATTCATTAGATTGAAGAATGATATAGCCAACATTACAATCATAAACGCCTACGTACCAACAGAGATAGCAAATGAAGAAGAGAAGGATGAGTTCTACGATAAAATACGTAAGACTTGCGAAAAAAACACCAACACATAACACAATCATCCTTATGGGACACATCAATGCAAAGATGGGAAAGAAAGAATACTGGAGAGAAGTGGCTGGAAGAGAAACCTTGCATAATGACACAAACAACAATAGAACGAGACTGGAAAATTTAGCAACAGAAATGGAAATGTACATAGTTAGTACAAAATACCAACACAAAACACAGCATAAAGTAACATGGTTAATCTCAGACAGAACGACAGGAAACCAGATAGACCACATCCTCATAGACAAAAGAAGACAAAAAATTATATGATGTAAGATCGTTGCGAGGAGCAAACGTGGGTACTGACCACATTCTAGTAATAGCGAAGCTTAAGTTAAGAATGGTAGGTGGAGTGAATTTACAAACAAACAGAAGGAGATGGAATATTGAGATGATAATAGGTAAGGAGTCACTATACGAAGAAGAAAACAACTTGCAGACAGTCCAGAAGACGAAAACATAGAAGTAGAAGGGAGAAATATAAAAAAGATGTATTGAGTACGCCGCAGGTAAGATAATGGGAAAAAATCCATAGAAGGAGGGAAGGAATGGTTTAACGAAGAATGCAGAGGAACAAAGCAGCTAGATTGAAGTGGTTAAGAACAGGGAGGGATGTAGACTACAGGGCATATTAGGAAATTAGAAAAAACAGCAGTAAACTAGTAAAAACTAAGAAAACTAGATGGATAGAGAGAATGATGGAGATGATAGAAAAAGATAATAAGAATAACATACAATTATACAGATATATCAAAAGACAAAACGCGAAAAGGAACACGACAAACATAAGTAGCACCGAATGGGCGAATCATTTTAGGAAAATATTAACAGATAACAGAACGGTGACGGAAAGGGAAAATGATGAAAAGGAAACCTAGAAGAACAAATGTCTAATGAGTAGAAAAAAAGAGATATTAATGACAACTTATAAGAAGGGAGATCCAAAAGATGCAAATCCTATGTGCAAATTACAGGGGAATTACCTTACTTAGTGTTGTATATAAGATTTTGACCATGATAATATATAAGATTGATGAGGTATTCAGAAGAAAAAATTGGAGATTGTCAATATGGCTTTAGGAGAGACACATCTACCATTGACGCGGTACATATAGTAGCAAATAATTGAAAAATCTCAGGAATATGGAATGGAATTACAAATTGTATATATTTATTTCAAACAAACTTTCGATAGTTTGAAACGGGGACAAGTAATGAAAGCTATGACGGACATGAAAATACCGAGCAAGCTAATAAGACTAACAGAAATGACAATGAAAAATTCACAAGCAGTAGTTAGAACAGTGGAAGGAGAAACAGAGGATTTTGAGATCAATATAGGAATCAGACAAGTAGATGGGCTATCGACAACATTGTTTATATTAACACTGGATGCAGTAATCAAAGAGTGTAATTTTACGGGAGTAATCATCAATAAAGCGACACAAGCAGTTGGATACGCAGATGATCTTACTGTGCTAGCTAAAGACAGAATAAGCCTAGAAGCAGCAATTCAAAAAATTGGACAAGAAGTAAAGAAAAGAGCCCTCACAATAAATCAAGAAAAAAGCAAATATATGGAAATATGGAAAGAAAATAGCACAGTTACAACCAAATCAGTAAAAATACGAAATTTCGAATTTGAAGTAGTGGAAAACTTTAAATATTTGGAAATAATAATAAGTAGCAAAAGAGACAGAAACATAGAGATTGATCACAGAGTACAGAGACAGAGCCTATTTTTAAATTCAAAAGCATTATGAAAAGTAAAAACATAAGTATAAATACAAAAATGAAGGTATATAAAGCAACTATTAGACCGGTAGTGACCTATGGGACGAAGATAATGAATTTAACAAGTTTGGAACAGGAAAAGTTACGAATATTCGAAAGAAAGATAGTAAGAAGAATATATGGATTAAATAAAGTTGCAGAAGATGAACACAGAAGGTTAATGAATTTTGAAATAAAAATCATTTTGGATGGAGAAGATATAGTGAAGATCATAAAAGTGCAAATACTTCGCTGGTTTGGTTAGGTCATATAAGAAAAATTGAAGACAACAAAGTAGTAAAGAAAATTACAATGAGGAGACCAGATACTAACAGAAGAAGAGGGAGACCGAAAAGTAGGTGGGAGGATCAGGTGCGGGAAGACATAATAAAATTGGAAATACAAGCATGGTGGGAAAAGATACTGGACCGAGATGTGTGGAAGAAAATAACGGAAGAAGCAAGACAAACTACAGGATAGAATAAGGCAAGAATAGAGGAACGTGGACTAATTCACCACAAGAAATGAGTTTCTAGAGCTCGAACTCAAAAGAATCGAGCGGCTGCAATTTCTAATGGAATGTAGAGCCATATATATATATATATATATATATATATATATATATATATATATATATATATATATATATATATATATATATATATATATATATATAGAGGTCCTAAACGGGTCACTGTTTGGTGTGCCTTTTGGTCAGGAGGTGTAATCGGCCCATATTTCTTTCAGAATGCTGCAGGTGAAGCTGTAGTTGTGAATGGTCGTGAAATGATAACTGTATTTTTGTGGACTGAATTGAATAATATTGATCTGGAGAATATGTGGTTCCAACAGGATCGCGCTTCACCTCACTCTGCTAAGGAAACAATTGATTTATTGAGAGGACCATTTTCTGGACGAGTTATTGCAAGAATCGGCGATATTAATTGGCTATAAAGATCATGTGATTTGACACCTTTGGATAATTTTCTTTAGGGAATACATGAAAAGCCATGTCTATAACAACAATCCAAACTGGTCTTCCTGGACTAAAATATGAAATTAATCGAGTCATTGGTGAGATGGAGCAACGGTGATGTAAAAATGTTAACCAAAATTTTGACAAAAGAGTGGACGTCTGTGGAGCTGCAAGAGATGGTCATTTGGCAGATATTGTCTTTCGTGTTTAAATATCATACACTATGCTTCAATTAGCAAGTTAGCTTACAATAAAAAATTATTTGAAATCAACGCAAATTCTGTGTTCTATTTGGAAATTAAAACAAACCGCTCAATTTGAAAGACTTTTTATAAGGGAAATGATGTCCATGTGAAAGACGAAGAAAAAGTTTTAACAATTTACTTACCGTAATGCGATTTTTACTTATTTCCTTTTATTAGTAAACTTTTTGAATGAGCGGAACCGAATGAACACAATTTCAGATGTCCAGCAGTTTCTTCAATCATAGTTGGAGATTTATTGATATATGTTACATACATCTCATGTATTGAAATAATTATTTTGGTGAAAACGGCCGTGAAAGAACATGGCGAATCATCAAAATTTGTTGTACTTAGACTTCAGCAAAATCTGTTACTATTTACTAAAGTGATTGATTGACATTTTTAAATATCAATCGTTAATACTCAAAAACTACCACAATCTCCTGATATAACGCTCTTTACAAGGAAATTAATTATATTAAATTAAAAAACTTACTTCATCTCTAGATAGTGGAGTACCTACAGCAGCACCAGCTGGGGAAACATGTTTGAAGCTAGTAGCAGCTGGCAATCCTGAAAATAAAATATCAAACATGTTTTGTATCAATTCTTCTACCGTATCGTTTCTCAACCTTTTTAGAGTCGCGACTCGCTAAATTGCTAAAAAGTTGAGTAAAAAACGTTGCGATCTCCTCACTGCAATATGTAAAATTTTTTAACGTTTATCAAATTTTTACATCGGCCGGTTAACACGGCGACCATTCCTCCTTTTTTTCAGTATCGTAATTTGTGAAGAATCGTTTTTATTTTTATATGGTCTATAAACTCCTGCAAGCGTTTTCACACGCTTACGAATCGTGAAAAAAAAAACGAATCATCTATTTGTTTTTTTACTTATACCGAAATACCGCCCACAGCCACACTACAAGACTTCTATAACCCCTTGTTCTTATATTACTTTTACCAGTTTGAACCTGTGCTCTACCTACTTGTAGAGTGAGTCGCCCGCGCACCTCGCGCCACAATCTCCCGCATGCGAGTCGGATCATTCGGCACGAGCGCGCTTAGGTAGGTTCGTACTAGCTATACGCTTTGGTAATAAAAATAAAGGAACGAGACGAAGATTTAATTGTTAATTACGTTTTTACCAAGTACTACAATTTCTTCTCTGACCCAGTGTAAAATACTACAGTTTCTTCTCTCACTCAGTGTAAAATAAATTAATAAAATTAAATAAAATCGATAAATTTGTGACAAAACAAAATGTATCGTATACATCTGGTGAAACAGTAAATAAAAAGATCAGATTGTATAATGAAACATATTTAAAATATACATTCATTCATTTATAGATGACAAGCCGCAATGTTTTGTTTGTTATCAAGTTCTGTCTGCGGAAAGCATGAATCCTTCAAAATTAGTCCAGTCTTCAAAAATCAACATGTTGCTATCAACAAATCAAGCCGTAATGAGACCGCATCACTTCAAACATCCAATTAGTAGTATCCATCCGATTACGGAAAAGCTCATTTTACCCGCTGCCAATGATATGGTTAATGTGATGATAAGTCCGGAGGAACCAAAAGTTGAAAACTATACCACTTTAAAATGACACAATATCGAGACATATTAATGAAATGGCTAATGATGTCCACGATCAAATTGAAAAGGTTAAATCAAGTAAATTTTTTGCATTCTGTTATTGATCGGGGGTTGGGGAGCATAAAAAAGCATTTAGGCGAATTGAAAATTCTGTTACTGGAATATTTTTCAGATAGCAACGATGATTTGTTGAAAAGATGGTTCTCAATCCGTTTGATGAACATGTTTCAGCTGCTGAATTTCTTATCGAGATTCTCAACTAATTTATTGAAATATAGGCCGACAAAATTCTACAACTCGAATTTTTAACTCAATATTTGTTTTGGCTTGCAAGACGATATGTATACGGAAGCTTTAAAACATTGATCCCCTGCGCTACTTCTTATTTATGCGAAAAAAGCTTCTCGTCTACTAGGTATGCAAATATGAAACCAGACTTTTTGTATACACAATACACATTTATTTTATGAAAATGATAAAAAATATTTTATTCAAAGTATTGCCCAGCGCTAGCTATACATTTTTCCCTCATGTCTGGCAATTTGTGGATGCCACTCCAAAAAAGCTCTTACTCTTTTGAGGTCAACCTGTCATTGAGCCATTTTCTAAGAAGTGACGCGCTGTTCAGCAAGTGCGTATCCCATCGATGTAAATAAGTAGTAATCGGACGGAGCCAAATCTGGTAAGTAAGACGCATGCAAAAATACTTCCCAACTAAACGCCTCAATCGTTTCCTTGACCAGTTTTACTGTGTGTGATGGTGTATTATCATGAAGCAAAATCACTAGTTCATAGCGATTTGGCCTTGCAGTCGATGTCGATGGTTCGCCTGTAGTTATCCATGATCTGTTACGGTTACGATTCTCAAAATATATTAATTTTTCATCTTCAGTGGCTTACAAACGTATAGAGGCGGCTTCTCGTGTCACATTTAATTAATGCGCGAGTTGTTGCGTTTGAGCGTCATCCTCATCCAACAATGCTTGCAATTCGCTGTCTTTGCAATGTTTGCAATTGCAATGCTTGTTTCTAACGTCAAAATCGCGTCTTTTGATTTTTTTAACCACTGAAAGCACTGTCATTTACCAAGAGTATGCTCACCATAAGCTTCGGCAAGCATTCGATGTGATTCTGCAGCAGTTTTCTCTAAATGGCAACAGAAAATCAATGATGTGCGCAAATCGTAGTTTCCAGACACTATGCCACAAACTTACAGTTTCCACAAACTATGCTATTGTATTAAACTTGTGTTGTTGCGAGTTAAAAATTTTTATCAGATGTCAACAAGGAAATAGTGCCAATGGCGCGGTTTGACGATAACTACATTGACTGCTAGAGCCATCTATGGGTAAATTCCGGTTTCATATTTACATACTTGGTATGTCGGCTTTAAAAACTAAATATAGAAATCGTCTTGTGCGGGAAGTCCTTTGTTAGAAACCTCGTCCGTACATTGAGAGATCTTGGTTATCGAAGTAATAAGCAGAAGATACAGTTATATACACATTTATTCACTATAATTTCCAAATACTTTACTACACTTTTGATGGGAAATTTTTCACTTATTGTCGTATGTTTTGCGAGATTTGACCTAATAAAATACTTATTTAACTTGACTTCGGAATCGACAGGGAACTGGCTTTAACGTGCAATTTTAAAAGGGTGTTTTTACTCTTAATCTTCGCGTGCAACTCTTAAATTGGTGCTAACCCGAACTCTCTTCTTCAACTTTTCGGTTCAAAAACTCGATTCGTACTTTTTTCGAACTTCTACCTCGATTTCCTACGTAGCCCTGTACACGGGATAAGACTATAAAAACCATCTGTTCCTGTCATTTCTTGGGTTTTACTCAAGTGCCTCACTTCGCCCCTGAAAGGATGTTTGTTTTCTGATGCCAAGTGCCATTGCCATCAATATCCACTTTAGGGTATTTGTAAATTTTATATTTATAATGAACCCCTTTTTTATGATTCTATAGAAAAATGCGGGTATTTTCTTTTTATCCGACGGTGTCATTTTTCAACTTTAGTATGGGTCTAGATTTTTATTAATTTTGTATAAATCTACAGGGAAAAATGTTTTTCAGATATGAATGTTTTCATAACATTTTTACTATTATTGGAAAATAATTTGCTTATGTGTGTTTGCAATGATGATCCACATATAGAAAAACTTTTAAGTGAAAAACAAAATCAGCCGTCGCATTAAATTATTATTTCCAACAACTTTGGCCACTACTTTATTTAAGCTTATTCTATTATGTTGTTTTTACCTGGTAATATTTAATTTCCTAACAGTTGTTTTTAAATAAAAAATACTTTAATAAAAGGATGTTTCGAATATGGGTCTTATTTTTTGAACATATTGCAACTCCCTATATTCCTGAACGCGACAGCCCCTAGGGGTCGAGACCCCCCAGGTTAAGAAACAATGTTCTATTGGTATGTTCGTTCGTTAGTGTGAAACACTAAACTGAAAGAAATTCCAAAAGCACCAAATTACTTGTTTTCAATGTCTTGACGTGTGCCTCGCTAACCATGTTAGCATCATCGGGAGATGATTCATTATATCTTGATGATACTAACCTGGTTAGTGGTACGAGTTGTTTGGTGATTGGTGTCTTTGAGTTTAGTATTGTGTATCATTTAATACGTAAATAACATTAAGATAATGAAACACATTTTTACTTTGTTAATTATCACTTATTTTAATTTTTGACTTTGAGACTAGAGTATTGTAAACAATGTTACATTATCAAACTCACTTAAAAATTAAGGTATGACAGCTGCTTACACTATATATATATACCTTTATTTAGGGTATTTTCTAACAATATTTTTAATAGTGGGGAATTTTGAAGATATGTTTGATCATTTAATAAATGTCTAGACTTTTCTTCGTTATATTTGTTAATTTCTATTGCATCTAAAATGTTTAGCTTTTTGATTTTTGGGACTGTATGTAAAATTTTTAAATTTATCTCTGGAAATATATGTTCAGTATCTGTGAAATAGTTCGCAACATTTTTAGAAGCAGTAGACAATTACAAATATAATAAAGACAAGTCTAGATATTTTTAAATATATCAGACAGATCTCTGAAATTCCCACTAATTAAAATATTATAAAAAATACCCTCAACAAAACTGCAAATAAAATTATATATAAGTACAAAGTAACATTGTTTACAAAACTATATTCATAATGTCAAAAAAAAAAAAAAAATTAGTGATAAATAATAAAGTAAAAAATTGTTTTATTTAATTTGAAAAATTAACTATCACAAAGTAACAAACAAGTCAATCAATTATTAAGATAATGGTTTTGTACCTAAAGTAGCTTTCAGTTCTTTAACAAGTTGCCACCCATTCAAGGCATCACATAAATTGATAAATCCTGGAGATCCGTTCACAACACTAAGAGGCAATTTTGGTAAAGTGGTGAATAGTTGAGCTGGTTTTTGGTGAGGATTCATTCCATATCTAAAATTTTTAAGTAAAGTAAAAGAAATATTTTTAGATAAATATTCATACCTCAAAGTTAATTGAGATTCATTAGCAGAATACTGCTTCCTGAAATAGTCAGTAATGGCCAAATCATACTCTGATGTATGAGTGAAAGCCTTTAAAGCCAAATGTTTCCTAAAATTGATTATATTCTAACTACAGTTTCAGAGGCAATTGTTCAACTGACCTTGTTTCCAACAATGTATCCTTGTTAGCACTCTCCTTTATTTCATTTAAAACATTATTATAGTCATTGGGATCACACACAACAGTTACGCGATCATGATTTTTTGCCGCAGCTCTTAATAAAGTTACACCCCCTAAAAGATTTAATATTCAATAATAAAATATATATATATATATATATATATATATATATATATATATATATATATATATATATATATATATATATATATATATATGTCCAATTACCAATATCAATATTTTCAACAGCATCACTGACTGTTACATCTGGCTTAGATACAGTCTGGACAAATGGATATAGATTGCAGACAACAATTCTGATCAATTCAATGTTTTGACTTTGCAAGTCTTTCAAATCAGAAGGTATAAGCCTAAAAACATACTATTAACTCAACTAACTATTCAATAAGGATGACATGCCTTGATAATATTCCTCCATGAACAGCAGGATGAAGGGTTTTAACACGGCCACCTAATATTTCGGGTGCTTTAGATATATCTGAAACATCTTTCACTGGCAATCCTGATTCTCTTAAGGATTTTGCTGTTCCACCACTGGCCACTAATTGAAAACCTAGTTGGTTCAAGCTACGACCAAGCTCCACTAATCCTCTCTTATCAGAAACAGATAAAAGTGCTAAAAAATTATTATTAGATTTAATTAATCAATTGTCATTATTTATAAATCCGTAAAAAAAACACTTACCTATATTACCACCTGTTGACGCCATAACTTTGGATGTTTATTACTGAATAAATAACTGACGTGATCTAGCGATATGTTGCAAAATTGATCTCTAGGGGGTCTTTATACGAAATAACAACGTTGTTTTTATCGTATTATATTTATAACTGAGACAAAGGTCAAATTTGTTAGTCCAACGATGATAACCTATGACTTGAAAATAACCAACAAACCGGCAAAACATAAACAATACTTTCCAGCTTATATTTCGGGGTGGTATAGTAGATATCTGTTATCAATTTTGAGCGATCTTCGGTAGAGGGCAACATAGATATTTAAATATAATATTAGATTTTCGGTTTATGTTGTCTTAAATTATAAACATAAAATCTTTGTTTTTATAGTAATATATTTATAATTGAGATAAAGATCAAATTTGTTAGACCAACGATAACTTATGATTACTCCATTATTAGATATTATTCCATATGTAATATTTACCCGTTGGTATAGTAGATATTTATATCGATTTTGATCGATGGTAAGTAGATGGCAACACCCGTTATCTAAATAAAAATGTTAATTTTTGAGGTTATGTTGCTTTCAAATTATAATCAACTGTTTCTCCCAGAAAAATGGAAAACAGTAACGAATACAATATTTTTCAAATGTTAGATAATAACAGAAACATGTGTTGGTTTTGTTTTTACGAGTTAAATGATGTTTCAAATGGAATCAATGTAATTTCAGACCAATATATACAGAAATTGTTACAGTTTTGTTTTCCCAATTTAAAGGTAAATATGACTGAATTATCATTCAGTAGCAATAAAAATGGTTTTTTTAGCTTTTTGAAGAAATAGATTTACCCAAAGTAATATGCGTCGAATGTTCAAACTCGCTAATCAACGCATATAATTTGTCGGTAAAAATTCAAACTTCCCAGAATATTTTTGAAAAATATTTGGCTCAAAAACAAGGAAATAGAAAGCATATCGGAATAGGAATAGCAAAAGAATCTGTTGAGGAGCTAACCAACTATGTAAATAATGAATCTTTCCTGGACATCTGTTCCGACAAGAGCGATTCCCTTTCAGATATAAATGTTTCTTGTGATGTAAGGAAATCAAAAAAAACCTGCAGAAAATCGAGGAAAATATTTAAGTGTTGCTCAGAAGAATTCAAAACAAAAGCAACCTATATGGCACATGTTAAAAATCATAGAGTTACTTTTAAGAAATATACATGTGTGGAATGCAATAAGAAGTATGTATCACAATTTGAGTTGCAGGTAAGTTTAGTATAGTTCCAATATTTATTACTATGAACGTCTATATATTGTTTAGAATTCTGCTGAATGTGTCTTTGCATTGGCATATAAATAACTAACTATTGTTAGTGTTATCACTCATATAGTCTATAATATTCAGATCCTTCTACAATTGCTTGAGTTTGAAGTCATACCTGATCCTCCAAACTCTATTGTTATTCACAACATTAAAAAATTGTTATTTCCTCCATTATTGCCTTTTAAACTCCGTCTGATATTCACCCATACCTTTTTAGATATATGGTACTACCCCCTGCCTTACTATTGTTAGATATACTGTGAAAAAAAACATTTATTGACTGTTGAATGATTATATCAGTATTTTCAGAATAAGAATTATTTTTTAGCAGTTGTTTTTGTAACTGGTTTCTTTATTATTTGAATTGTTTTTTGACCATAACAACATTAAAAAACTTTAAATAACACATGCAATTAGGAAAGAGCGGGAAGTTATAGGGATATATATATATATATATATATATATATATATATATATATATATATATATATATATATATATATATATATATATATATATATATTTAAATTTAGTTGGTTTGAATTAATTATGGATTATATGCTTCAAGATAATGGGACTTGCAAATTCAGCTGTTTTATTAATTCTTGAATAAAACACTGATGGCGTTGTGAATTTGCATTGGTCTAGTTTCATTTCAGAAGTATGTATGACATTTATAGAAGTGGAGTCATACACAATGCAATGTGTTAAAATTGTTGAAAATAAATGTTTTTAGAAAATTGCCTGATATTTATGGTTTGTACAATCATCTATCTGAAAGCACAATTAAATATTAAAGAAAGAACATTTTGTGACAAATAAAATGTAATATATATATATATATATATATATATATATATATATATATATATATATATATATATATATATATATATATATATATATATATATATATATATATATATATATATATATATATATATGTATACCAGGTCTGCAAATATGAAATGGGAATTTGACCATAGATGGCCCTAGCTGTCAATGTAGTTACCCAGTTACCCCCCACCCGCGTGATTCACGACATTCAAAAACGACTAAAATATAAAAAAATAGGAAACAAAGTGATTTTGCTTCATGATAATGCATCATCACACACAGCAAAACTGATCAAGCAAACGATTGCGGCGTTTAGTTGAGAAATACTTTCACATGCGCCTTACTCACCAGACTTGGCTCCGTCCGATTACTACTTATTTGCATCGATGGGACACGCACTTGCTGAGCAGCGTTTCACTTCTTACGAAAATAGCTTGATGACTGGTTTGCCTCAAAAGAGCAACATCTTTATTTGGCGTGGCGTCCACAAATTGTCAGATAGGTGGGAATAATGGATAGCTAGCGATGGACAATACTGTCAGTTTCATATTTACGTACCTGGCAGGCCAAACGGGCAGATCTCTCAATGTTGGTTAAAAGAACATAATACTCAATTTTATATAATCAAAGAATGGCGGGCTTAACAATAATGCCAAATTAATACACACAATAAAAGCAGGCTGTTAAGTTACTTGGAAATTTCCGAAATTATAAAGCTAGACTTCGGAAGTACCCCGATTATTGAAAATGTCATAAATTTAAGGAGACAGTCTAAGAAAGAAACCGACCTCCATCCGACATAACTTCGAAACTTTAGTTTAGTTTGTAGATAACTCTCTTTGAGAATGGCCGCGAGGCCGAAACATATCAGAGAATATCTTAAATATATTGTGATATAAATACCAAGTGTTTTAATCATTACTGTTACTATGTCACCAAGAGCCAATCGCGCAATCAATCGAAACAATAAATTGAGTTGTTCAAAAATATCAAGAAAGTGGTTTGGTGGAACATAAAAGAAGGGCAATAGATAGTCGTTCGTAGTGGTCGTTCACGAGAGCATATTGTTGAAATTTCCATTAGTCGACGTTCGTAACAATCTGGATTCAGGAAATCTACAACATGTCGTATTTAACGAAAGGATTTAGCTCTGAAGGCATATAAGGTTTAAATAACCCAGGAATTAAAGCTACTGCATTATTCAAAACATTTGTCAATTGGATCAAAGAACAAACTTTCAGATGAAGAACATTTTGAAATTGGTGACTATGTTAATAAAACTACCGCATTTGGGGTGAGGAAAATCTACGATTGATTCACGAGAAACCTTTATATCCTAAACGAGCCACTGTTTGGTGTGTATTATGGTCAGGAGGTGTAATAGACCTTATTATGGCTAGTTGCGCGCAAGCGCGTGCGCCATATTAAAGAGGCGTTAATATGAAAGTTTCAGGCACTTTTTATAAATATGGCTGGGCAATAAGGATCATGAAAAATTAATTGAGGGTGCTTTATTAGTGCATCTCCCAAAATAGAAGCACATAATTGTATTCAATTACAATTTTAAAATGTCATGGCAGTTCCTAACGTGGAAAAAAACAGAACTTCTTGAAATGTTAGGAGGACAATTATATTCATATTACTTTTATATTTATTATATTTACAACGTTATATTTATAACATTACATTTATTTTTATATTTAGTTTGGAGCAAATTTTAATTGTAATTTCTTTTAATACTTTAATAATCTATGGGAGCAAATTTTTAAAATAATTAACTTACCCCATGAGCTTGTTTATTTTTTTAGCCACGTGTACTTTTATCTACAAAAACATTCATCCTTTGAGGTTATAGCATGAGCTGTTACATTAACAATTAAATGGATTAAAATTACCTGATTTTTTATACAACTGATGGGGTCAGGATGTTCCATTGTTAACTCACTTTCTCCTTCGAAATTAAGTGTACAAATATACGTATGTTTGTTAATATGACCAATCAGTTGGAATCGACCATCACTTCGTCCACATTTTTTAACTCATAAATCACATTTAGCACACTTTGGACTTATTTTTATATGTATTTGTTTCGTTGATATAATAAGTTTTCGACTATATTCAAGACAAGGGTTTAGAAAACTAATAAAGCAATATAAATGCTCCGAAAATGATTTGCTACATGTATAGCTTTGACATACATCATCATCACAACGACGACATCTCATCACAACGTTTTTTTGTTTTTTTTTTACTGATATATATTTTTATTCAAATTTCTGTATTAATATTTTACTTCAAGTATATACCAATTAAAACTGTACTGTTGATAGTAAATTAATAATTATATATATTTTTTGTTAATTACATTGAAAACATATTATTCACAGCTTACACATGCATAAAGTGCCCGGAAAACATGGCGAAAGTTGGGGCATGCGCATAAAAACATTTCAACTATGAAAAGGAATATTGGGCGGTATTTATTTCAGAATACTACTGGTGAAGCCGTAATTGTGAATGGTGTTCGATATCGTGAGACGATAACAGGATGGCGCTACACATCACTTTGCTAATGAAACAATTGATTTATTGAGAGAAAAATTGGACGAGTTATTGCAAAAAAAATGGTGATGTTAATTGGCCACTAAGATTATGTGATTCCTCATCGATGGACTATTTTCTTTGGAGTTACGTCAAAGGCTAGGTCTATAAGAACAATCTACAATCGATTCCTGAACTAAAGGATGAAATTATTCCGGTCATTGGTGAAGTGTCACCGTTATATCAAAATATCATCCAAAATTTTGACAAAAGAATAGACCTCTGTGGAGCTGCAAGAGGTGGTCATTTGGCAGCTATTATGTTTCGTGTTTAAATATCATACACTCTGCTTCAATGTCTCATCTAAAAAATTAAAAAATGAAATGAAAATTTGATGCCTGACAGTTACACTCATATTTCTACACAGCAAAGTGTGTGTATAATCCTAAGAAATGTAAAAATTTTGGTTCCCTATTCCCATTCCAAAATTTGGTTATTCGCCCCACCTGTTTTTTCCTCCACGAATCGCTGCTATTCCATGTTATAAATAAAAATCAAATGCTATTCGTTGGTAAGCGCATCACTTGAGATCGGCTGGACCGATTTTTTTTTCTAAAATATTTGTAATAGTTCGAATAAGGTTTTAATGGAAAGTATCATTAAAACAAAATCAAGTTAGCCTTGGATTTCAAATATGCTACAAGAAAAAAAAATGAAATGACCAGGCGTGCAACGATGTGTAATCCAAGTTATTATTCCTTGCAATTCATATGCGATAAGAACTGACATAGTTTCATGCGTATGCAAGTATTTGCAATAAGTGCTATCAAAAATAACAGGGACTAAAATAAATCGTAAAGATTTGTCGGGTTAAAAAAAAATGTTTTTTAATTTAAAAAAATACTACATTACTTTTCTTTGAGTGCACATCATTTTAATATAAATATGCATGCATAAACAATATTGTTTATTGTTTAATATTAATTATTCTGAAGGATAAGAGGAAATAGATATGTACAAGCCTTTATCGCCGTTCTTGAAAATTGTAAATATTGATGTCCTATTATCACAATAGTAAACGTTGGTTATTTAAAATAACGAACTAAATTCCAGAACTGAAAACAAAAAAAAATATAATTTGTTTAAATATAAATGGACTCATAAATGGACTAACCATAATGGTAGAAGATTGGTTGAACTATGTTCGCAGTTTAATCTAAAACTAATGTCAACCCATTTTAAGAAGAAAATATCAAAACAAAAAACCTGGAGGTGCCCAAACACGTACATGGGTGAATTTCAAATTGACCATGTTGCCATTTCGTACCCCAATTATAAAGCGATTTTGAATGTTCAAGTCAGGAAAGGAGCAAATATAGACACGGATCACTACTTGACTAGAATCAAACTTAGCTTAAAACCTCGAAAACTTATTCAAAAGCGGCTGCTAATACCAAAGTTTGACCCAACGAAAATAAAACCAGCCCTAACAGAAGAACTTGATAAACAACCAGCACAGAACTGGCAAGAATTGAAACAAAAAATTATTAAAACAGCCTTAAAGTTGGTCCCTTTACAAAAACGTAGAAAACATCCGTGGTGGGATGAAGTTTGCGAGCAAGCAGTATTAAGCCGAAGTGAAGCATTCAAAATTGGAACAGTCAAAAAACATCAATAAACTATACATATTTTTGGAAGTAAGAAAAGAAACATCGAAGCTAATTAGACAAACTAAAAGAAAATATGAAAACAATCAACTTAATGAAATAGAAAAAGATTTCCAAAAACATAACACTCGAAACTTTTACAAAACATTTAAAACTAAAGTAACAGGCTATCAACCGCAAAGTCTTTGCTTCCAATAGGAAAACGGACAATTGGCTCTAAATAACAAAGATAATTGCAAAGAACTTGCGAAATATTTTGAACAAATACTAAACTGTCCTGAGCCCTTAAACAAATTAGCAACACTAAAGCCTAAACAAACAAACCCAGATTCATTACCACCGAATGAAGATGAAATAATTAGGCAAATCAAGCGGCTTAAAAATAACAAAGCTTCTGGTGAAGATGGAATCACTGTGGAACTTTTGAAATCCGCTGGTCCAGGTACAATCAGGGAAATAACCAAAATTCTACAAGAAGTTTGGCGAACCGAACGGATTCCGGAAGATTGGAAAGATGTTCTAATTCATCCACTACATAAGAAAGGAGATAGAACGGATGTAAACAACTATAGAGGGATATCTCTTCTCCCAGTTTGTTACAAGATTCTATCTCAATGTCTACTAGACAGAGCATAGGGACAGTTAGAACCTAACATTGGTGAATATCAAGCAGGTTTTCGACCGGGCAGATCCTGCCCTGAACAGATCCTGAATCTGAAGTTGATTCTAAGACATCAAAAACTGTACAATAAAAATCTCGTCTGTACATTTGTGGATTTCAAAAAAGCATATGATTCTACTGACCGCGAATCTTTATTCCGAATCTTGAAAGAACAAGGACTAGATCTGAAAACGCTGGCAATTATTAAAACAACGTTAACTAACACAAGGTCAAAAGTTAAATTCATGGGTGAGATCTCGGAGCCCTTCGAAATTAAAACTGGAGTGAGACAAGGGGATGGACTCTCGCCACTTTTATTTAACTGTGTTCTAGAAAAAGTAATACAGCCCATTAAACTGGGGAGAACCAACATCAAAATTGATTGTCTGGCATTTGCTGATGATCTAGCAATTTTAGCTCAAGATGTATTAACGGCACAGAAACAGATTGAAATCCTAAAAGAAACAGCCGAAAATGTAGGACTCCAAATTTCCTTTGAAAAGACACAATACATGACCTGCAACAGACTAAGAACGCCATTTCTAAAAACAAAATATGGTAACATCAGACGAGTCTCTCAATTCAAATATTTGGGTGAAATAATCATGGAAAGTGGGTTGGAAAAAGCGGCCAATAAGGGTAGATGTCAAAAAATGGAAACGGCATTGAGACTTACACAAAACATTTACAACAAAAAATGCCTATCTAAAAACACAAAACTTAGACATTTCAACACAGTTATTAAGCCAGAATGTCTATATGCTGCGGAAACGCTCATTTTGAATAGAAAGAGGGACATCGAAGACATTGAAAAGAAGGAAAGAAAAATCATAAGAAAAATCCTAGGGCCCAAACAAATAAATAGCACAACATACCGACTTCGAGAAAACCAAGAAATCAAAAAATACACAGATATACATAGCGATATGAGAAAAAGAAGACTTAAGTTTTACGGACACATAAAACGGATGAATCCGAGTAGGTTAACTAGAGAAATAGTCGAATTTTATGAAAATAGGAGTAAAGCTAAAGTAGAAATAATTAAATGGATTGCTGCAATTAAAGAGGACTTAAGATCAGCAAATATTACACAAAGTGAAATTCAGGATAGAGGCTGTTTGAGACACAAGGTTAACGTTTGGAAGGTTGGCCAGAGAGAAAAATGTAGGAAGACTGGAACAACTTGGTCTGACGAAAGGAAACAAGCTCACAGCGAAAGAATGAAATCAGTATGGGCACAAAGGAAGGCTAACAACAACAAACGCCTCTAATTGTACTTCGCGTGGTCCACCCGGGCCCATACATGAATAATAATAATAATAATTTGTTTATAAAAAAGAGTGACGATCTTGCTTTATCAGTTCGCGTACAGTATCGATATTTTCTGGCACAATAACCGATTTTGGACGACCCTCTTTAAATTAGTTCGTATGCGAAGGACGGTTACGATTGAATTCACTAAATCAGTGATATGCAGTGGTTTTAGATAGTGCTTCATCACGTAAAGTGAGTTGATTGATACACTGTTGTTGAGACAATCCACGTCGAAAATCGTAGAAAATTATAGGACGAAAATTCTCACGAGTTAATTCTATGTTTTGACTGAGATGAAATTTTCAAGTCACTAAATAACACAAATAGCATCCGTATGACAAAACGTTCTGAATACGTATACGGTCAACAATGTCAAACTTTACGATGTATATCTCAGATGGCGTCTAGCAACACCATTGTTGCCAAATCCGGATACATAAACAGCAACCACCGTAATAACCGTGGTGAGCCTACTAATTATTAACTATTATATGTAAAAAGTGGGATTTGTTGTAAGTGGGGCTTCTTTATCATCATTGCATTATACTTTTATAGCGTACATAAAAATTACAACATTAATTCTATAAAATATATTTCTCATGATGTTATATATTTGTTTGGTTCTTTAATAGTAGGGTGTAACAAAAAACATTTGCGTTTTTTTTTCGTTTGTTTATAAATACAGGATTATACTTCGCTTCTCGTATTTCAACTTTTTGCTTCGAAAAAAATTTAATATTAAAATGTGAATTATTCCACTGGTCGACGGTTTTTATCAAAAACGTTAAAATGGATGAAATATAAGATATACAACTTTTTTTTTGCTTCCGCCGTTTTCCTATAGATGGCGTTAGCGGTAAGTAGTCGTCGAAATAAATACATCATAGAAGGCATGCAATACCTTTGGGAATCTTGTAAACATAACCTCATAGCACCAGTAGTCGATTTGTGTTTACATTATAGTTCTTCGCTATTAAAAATGTCAGTTTATGAGCTAAATTCTTGTCATTTGCCTGAGGTGTTAATTTATTTCTTTAATATGAAGAAAGTTGCGGCTGAGGCTTACCGAAAGTACTCAAACACTAATGGTGAAGCTGCTATGAGTGAAAATACGTGCCGTGAGTAGCATAGCGGTGGAAGAGCGAAAGTTTTTGAAGATGAAGAATTAGAGGCATTGTTTAATGAAGACTCGTGTCAAATTTTCGGATTGTGTTGACTTCTGCTTGATGGAAATTCATTATAAATGTTTAATGAAAGTTTGTTTTGTTTATATTTCCACGTTATAATTAATATTTGACGCGTTTCACTAACATTGTAGCTTCTTCAGAACTGGCTATTTTCGTTTTTCTACAATAAAAATATACATTTTTTAAGAAATCCACTGATGCTATTTATTGTCTGTACAAATTCAGTAAAGTGGATTTGTTTAAGTCTATTTGGTCATTTCGAAGGGTTTTCGCATCTTTGAGGCGGTTTATTTCTAAAGACGGTTATTACTGCAGTGTTAGCAAAATGCATCAAATATTAATAATGAAATGGAAATATAGACAAAACAGTCTTTTATTAAACTTTTTCTCCTGTCACAGTCAAGAAGAGTTGGAAAGATGATTGGGAGTGACTAAACAAGCAATTTCAAAACGCCCCAAAGACTTGGGAATGACCCAGAAACAAGGATATTGGGTGCTGTACGAGTTGGAACCGAGAGTTGTGTGCAAAAACGGGAGTAATTTCTGCATCGCATTGTGACTGGGGAGGAAAAATGGGTTTATTACGATAACCCCAAGCGTCGAAAATCATGGGGCTATCCCCGCTACGCTTCCACACCGACAGCTATACCGAATATTCACGGCTCCAAGGTCATTCTCTGTATTAACGTAAAGGTAGGACCTGAAACAATGTCAAGGTCTGAAACAATGACAGGGGATCGATATCGAACGCAATTAACGCGTTTAAGCCGAGCGCGAAAGACACGATAAAATGATTTTGCAGCATGAGAGTGCTCGTCCTGATGTTACGAAATGGGAAGTCCTACCCCTGCGTATTCTCCAGGCGTCGCTCTGATTATCACCAGTTAACTGACACCAGTTAACTGACCAGTTAATTGCACACCAAGGTCATACGTGGTGGTTTAACGCCTTTGGATTATGTTAAATTGGAATATTTGGGAAAAAATGAAACTGCTTTTTTCTATGGGATTTTTCTATGAACGTAAGATATATAACTATATACCTATAACCTATAACTCACGATTCGAACGATGGATATGCGTAATTGTTTTGTTTTCAGGAAAGAAAAAGCGAGACAATTACAAAGGATAGCCGGAAAATTCGGGCAAACTGTAAAAATCATAATTTTTGTATGCATTTTATATCATTTTTATTCCAATTTATTTCGCGAAGTGCGCAGACGTCGTTTGATAGCTGATTGTCAAGTTGTGAATCAAGCCAGTTGGTTATATAGTAAATATAAATTGATTCAGTTGTTTATTTTCAGTTGAATTGTGATTCTGTTGTAAGTTCATCGCAATCATTTCATGAAATGAATTAAGTTCCGTCATTTTATCTCAAACAAATTTACAGATTTACGTACGAAATACATGACAATTGATTACAGTGCAGACCAATCCGTTGCTGTTGGGTCGATGAGCGTTGTGTGCCTGCAGTCTAAGGCATTGAAATACAGAAATGAAACTCCTGGATTGTGTTGCGCAAGGAGCACAGTCATATTGGCGCCATCGGTACCGCCGTCAGAGCTATTGCGCTCATTGGTTTCTGGAACAGGAACAGATTCCGCACATTTCGTAATACAAATCCAGAAATAGAACAGCTTCCAAATGACTTTATTTGGCGCAACAAATGTGGTTCGGGACAATTTGGTTAGAGATTTATTGGGATTTCATATTTAACGGAAGAAAATCATTTGGTTGACATGAAATTCTGACTTAATTCAATTGGGTTTTTGAACAAAAAATTTTTTGTCATAAATGGAAAGATCATATATAAGTTTTATAACAAAACAATTTTTATTTTTATTTTTTTCCTTATAATTAAAAAGTTATATCAAATTGAAAATACATTTTTAAACCAAGTACCAACGACAGGCCGACAATTCCCGAAAACAATCGGAGCAATTTGTGACCTTACTCAATGTACCGAAGGCCAATCGGTTCGGCTCGCGGCAATTCGCCCTCTTTCTGAACAGACGTTCCGAAACAATCGGAGTTTCGGGTAAATAAAACAATTTATCGATCTTAGTCATCGCTCTATAGGTTTAACCTATATCTTTGACTGTTTTTGTTGGTTTGTGATCGATTTGAAAACATACTTGTTTTTAACGTGGTGTTTTCGACGTTATTCTCATATATCTTTACATAAGATATGGAGGCTCAAAGGTAAGTTCTGTATGAAATCAGATTAGGGTTCCTTTTGTTTTTTGCAATCGTTTTTATAACTTTTATTTATAATATTTAATTCATGTAAGGATAACAAATTAACGTGTCAAATTTATAAGAAGGAATATTCCTGTGTGTCCGCAAAGAATCCAGATGTAGCAACACAACTGAAAGTAGTAACAATAAAAAAAGTTCTACAGGATTGTCAATTTTGTAGGATAGGGATAATAATACTCAATAATTAGACAAGAACAGATAAGAACAAAATTCGACCACCGATTTGGAAGGTACTTATGAAAGTTTTACAGGATAATCTAATTTGTAGATTGTCGAAGAGTACAGAAATTTGTATGATTAGTTAGCACCAACTAGTTAAATTAAGGACTAGCAAAGCAGTTTTCCATGGAATCAAAACAAATATCTGAAGGGGTATGCAAAATAAAAGAAAAATACAAAACCAAACCTACTTTCCAAACGAAAAGTATATTTATATGGTAAATAAAAACAAAACAGTTAAAATATTTAGTGTTTTTCAGGAATTTGATACATTTCATTTATTGATTGAACACATTCATTTGATAGGGTATGTTTAAACAACCAAGGTTAGACATTTATTATAGGCTGATAGTAAGCTGACAGTAGGTTTTCCAATGGGTAGACTTTAACAGGAGAGTCCCACACTTCGACTATAAGTTTTCCACTAAAAAAAAAAAATGGTTTAGGTGCCTTCTCTTATTTGGGAAATCTCTGGCTGGTCTTGCATTACAGTTAGCAGCCAGATTTATTTATATTTGCAAATATTATTAAAGCAAGAGTCTAATGTGGTGGTTTGTAAAACATTTAAGGTGAAACATCGCCATCGTTTTAAAAATAGTGAAAACCTTAATTAAAGCAATAATGTAGTATGGGTGGGTTTTTTAAAAATATTGTTAATTGAGTTTAGTGTGATGGTTTGAAGAATCTGTGTGGTTTTAAAAGCATTGCAAACTTCAATGAATACAATCAAACAAATATGTACCAGGTGTCCCATTAAGGATGGATCGCGGCCGTATCTTGAAAACTATTTATCCCACAGCTTTGGGGAAAAAAAATTGTACTAAAAATGATCATGAGAAATTCACCAAAAATATTTTTAAGCTTCTAAAACGACCGCAAGAGGGCGTGACGAGCTAAACATTTTTAAAAATCATTTTTTTTGTGTTTTTTCAAGTGTTAACTCAGTAAGAGAAATTCTCAGTTATAATTAGCAAACTGCCTCCTACAACTTTGTTTCATGACATTTTGTCGTAACTTCGCGAATAAGGAAGTGGGTGGGAATTTTACCTATTGAGATAAAAAGTCATCTAATGTCCAATTGCTGGGACAATCAGATAATCTAGGAGATAAATGATTTAGTTTATAAATGAAACCGCGAGGTGGCGTTACATTCAACAATAGTTTTTCTGAAGTTTTTTCAGTTTTTTCAAATGGAATGGTACAGCTTCTACTGCATGGCATGGCATGGCAAAAAAAAGGTAATTTAAAGAGGAATCGTCCAGTGAAAACCCGAAATCGATATCTCTGACATGTCAAGAGATATTTCGATTTTTCTGAAAAAAATCAGTTAGTTTTCATTTTTACCGTAATATTAAGTTAAAAATTGGTCTTAATATTTAGGTTGCAATCGCAACCGCAACAATTTTATTTCAAAAATAAAATTATCTATTCAGTATCAATCATCATAAATGTTCTAATCCTGACCTTGATAATATTTTCTAATTTAATTACATAAGCGGAAAAAATGCCTTTCCCCAATTGTTGCATTTTCTCTTTTGTGATGCTTAAATACTACTTGACAGAATATTGAAATCAGTCATTAATAAATATACCTACTCTTTCTTTTAAACTAAATGAATGGATGAATGAAATTATGCGTTTTCGGGTTTCCAAATAAACGCATGCAATCCTTAGGTACATTACACAAAAAGTGTAAGAAGGGAACCATGGAAACAAACAAAAACAGTCAAATTAACTTGTCAGTTTTGAAATGCATTACATTTTCAACATTGCATTTATTGATTATTACTAATTATTATAATAATATCTAACAATGCCTTTTACGAATAACGAGGCCTATGACACGTTGGCGGTGTATTTCCAATGTTTTGAAAATGCATGTATTGCAGAGCGGCAATATGTAAGTCAATATCCCGAAAGAAGGCATTATTCGAAGAAGGTGTTTATACGTCTAGCAAGACGCTTACGAGAAATAGGAATTGTGCATCCAGATCCAGTCCGCACCAGGTTACGTTCGATTCGTAATGGAGATAATGTCGTAAATGTTCTGGCTTATGTTGAAACCAACTCCCATTTAAGTATCAGACAAATATCTCAAGAATTAGGTGTTAGCAAGACATCCGTTCATCGAATCTTAAGCGATAACAAGCTGCACCCCTATCATGTTGTCTTACACCAAGCCCTTTTGGATAACGATTTCGACAGACGGTTAGACTATTGTCACTGGTTAAAAAATATGTGTAGTGGAAATAAACAATTCTTAAAACGCATACTATGGACTGATGAAGTTACTTTTAGCAGTGATGGAGGCGTTAACTTACATAATATGCACTACTGGGCAGTTGCTAATCCACACTGGATGTTAGAAATCAACCACCAAAATAGATGGAGTGTGAACGTATGGTGTGGTGTTTTGGGAGACAAAATTATTGGTCCCTTTATTTTTAATGGACATTTGAATAGTGAAACATATTTAAATTTTTTACAAAATGGACTGCCAGAACTAATGGAAGATGTTTCGTTGGAAACAAGAAGACAAATGTGATACCAGCATGATGGATGCCCTGCCCACTTCTCGCACGTGGTTCGAAACTTCTTGGATGCTTCGTTTCCAAATCGTTGGATAGGACGGGGTAGTTTATTTTCGTGGCCGGCGCGCTCGCCGGATTTGACAGTTCTCGATTTTTACTTGTGGGGAATACTAAAAGACCTTGTTTTTCAAACTCGTCCTACCACACGAGAAAACATGATTGAAAGAATTGAAAATTCAATAACCAGCATTTCAAGAGCGGAAATTGAAGCTGCCGATTTTAGTACTCTTCGAAAAATAAATCTTTGCATTTCTAAGGATGGAAGGCATTTTGAACATTTAGAAAGGCGTTAAAGTTCAGATTCTGTTAATTATTAGACTGTTGTGCTGTTAATTTTATTTGACTGTTTTTATTATTATTATCTTCGTTGTTGGCCCGTTGGCCTTTAAACACGCTCCAAATAAATATGGCATGAAGAATTTGGACCAGTCCTAAGCCTGGATAAAGTGTGAAGGAAGGCAAACATTAGGTTAATATTCTTTTTAACTTAATGCAGGTAGTAGTGAAATAATAACTGATTTTTTCAGAAAAACCGAAATATCTCTTGACATGTCAGAGATATCGATTTCAGGTTTTCACTGGATGATTCCTCTTTAAATTATTTTTCTAGCCATGTAATAAAAGCTGTACCATTCAGTTTGAAAACACTGAACAAAACTTCAAAAAACTATTGTTGAATGTAACGCCACCTCGCTGTTTCATTTATAAACTAAATAATTTATCTCCCAGATTATCTGATTGTCCCAGCAATTGCCTTTTAAATGAATCCAAATTGAGGAAAATCGATTTAGGCAAACGGACATTAGACGACTTTTTATCTAAATAGGTAACCCCCCCCCCCCCCCACTTGTTTATTCGCGAAGTTACGACAAAATGTCATAAACAAAGTTGTAGGAGACAGTTTGCTAATTATAACTGAGAATTTTTCTTACTCGGTTAACACTTGAAAATACACAAAAAAAAAGATTTTTAAAAATGTTTAGGTCGTCACGCCCTCTTGCGGTCGTTTTAGAAGCTTAAAAATATTTTTGGTGAATTTCTCATGATCATTTTTAGTACAATTTTTTTCCCCAAAGCTGTGGAATAAATAGTTTTCAAGATACGGCCGCGATCCATCTTTAATGGGACACCTGGTATATAATTTTGGGTAGTGGTTGGTTTATTTTGAATTGATTGTTAATACAGTTTACATATTATAATCTACTGTAATATATTATCCATATTATCCTAGATGGGTGAAGTTTTATGTATATTTAACAGTGTATTTTTTATTGCAATAAAATTAGTGATTTAAACAGTATGTATATGTTTTGTTTTTCTAATTATGATTTATATTGTTTTTTTGTGCTCAAAAAATAATTACAAAACTAGAAAATATCTTTTGATTACTCAATATTTAACATTTTTCTTCAGTGGGTGTTAGATCTTCACTTCTCCGATGTGTCCACATAAGTAATGCTAATGCATATTTACAAACACCTGTCATCAAATATATACAAAATATTACTGTTTATAACATTATATTTTTTTTTGGTTGAAGTTTGACCTGCTGAAGCTGCACAATCGTGAAATTTTGGGTTTCTTGTAGTTTTCTTAATTTCTCATTATTAATCAAGGTAACTGTATAAGTTTTACTCCGAACTTTATGTTCTCAACATACACGTCCGTTTACCCTGCAAATACAATTTTTGCGTTTAAGTTGAACAAAACCTATAGCCTTGTCATCGTAACTTTCTCGTGACACCCTACAAATAATGTCTGAATGATTGTGGCGTGTTCATATTTTTTTTTCCTTTATTTGGGTTTGTCGCCACTATCTAAAACTCAAAAAATATCAAAAATACCTGTTCTTATTTAAAAAATTACAAATTATTACAAAATTTCGGAATGGCAATGGTTTCTTCTCTTTCTCCTTTGATGAGTAATATCTTTATGGAGGAACTCGAGAATAACATAATAATATATTAGATATGTTGATGATATTTTTGCTATATGGCAACAAGTCGTTGACAGTACTGATGTCAAAACACTGGTATTCTGACGTTACAAACATAACAGCCAATCGCGACACGTTCGTAGTCGCGGGATTTTATTTAAAATTTTGTACATTTTAATTCATTTATAATTAATTGTAACAAGTTTTTCAAAAGTTTTTTGCATTGATTATTAATATTATTTATGATAAAGTCTTAAAATAAACTAAAAAAATCGATAATTATTTTTTATTCAAAAACCCCATTGTGAATCTTGACTCTTTACAAGGAAATATTTTTTAAAATATTTACTCAATTTAGAAGTTTCAGTTATTTGTTTTTGTTTATCTTTTCAAACATTGATTTATTAAATATAGTTGTTCGCGGTTATTTTTGTTGAAGTTGTCAAGATTGAGCAATGATGCTGTGTTGTTAGAATAATATAGAAGTTGAGAATTTCTATAAAATGTGTCAACAATTTCACAAATTCACCATTTTCTCTCCATTATAAAATGAACCAGTTAAAATTATAAGTTCTCTCCATTCTAAATTTACCAGATATAAAGAACATATTGCCGAGATTAATATAACACATCGGTCAATAAGTTCCCGATCTGACATATAGATGGTATCACTTACGAACATCCTACCAACCAACTACCTAACTAATGGCCGATTGTGCCAACCTTCAAACGTCATGTGTTAAAATTTCATTACAATCTGTCTACTAGTTTCTGAGTTGTGGTGCTTTAATTGACCCTATTTTTGTTATTTTCAAAACAATAAAAACAAATAATTTTGTATCTTGATTAAGCATTGCTTTTTGATGAACAAACATACCGTTGAAGCAAAACAATGTCTTGATAAACATTACTCGGCTTCTGCCCCAGGAAAATCAACCGTAATTCATTGGCATGCTGAATTCAAACGTTACCGTACAAGCCCTGATGATGCTGAACGCTGTGGACGTTTAAATAAGGTGGTTACACCAGATAATATCAGAAAATAATCACAAAATTATTTCGCAAAACCGTAAAGTAAAGTTGCAGGAGGTAGTTGATATTGCAAATATATCGAAACGAAGTGTTTACACCATTGTGCATGAACATTTTGGTATGCATAAATTGCTATCAAAATGGATACCCCATTTATTCACAGCGAACCAAAAACAACCATCGGCAGGCAAGGTTATGGTCTCTGAATTTTGGAATGCTCATGGGATATTATCTTGAGAAAAGTAAAACCATCAATAGTGAAAATAACATAATGTTATTGATGCGTTTGAAGGACGAGATCGTAAAAAAAGGGTCCAAATGAACAAGAAAGTGCTGTTTCACCAAGACAATGCACCGTGTAACAAATCGCTGGCAACGATGGCTAAATTGCATGAATTGTACTTCGAATTGCTTCCCCATTTACCGTATTCTCCAGATCTAGCCTCCAGCGAGCGATTATTTCCTGTTCCCAGACCTCAAAAAGTCGTCGTTGGAAAGCAATTTCGCTCCAATGAAGAGGTGGTTGCGGAAAATTAATATTTTGAAGGTAAAGAGAAATCGTTCTATAAAAAAGGTGGAGAAATGATAGAAAAACGTTGGAATGGTTGTATTGCTCTTCAAGGTAAATATATTGATGAATAAAGTCGAAATTTGCAAAAAAGTTGATTTAGAGACTTATTGACCAATGTGTAAGATATGGGGGACATTGAGAAATCTTGTGTTGCCCACATGAGCTCCAGCATAATCATAGTAAAATATTAGTAACTTAAGACTTGGTAAAAATATAATTAATAATAGGGGTTTGGATGCGACTGAAAGCATTCAAACAGCAAAATGTAAGAAAACGTTGAATCGGAATAGAAGACGTATTTCATTTAGTCAATTTTTCGAATCTGTAATGTAACGCTCGGTTAACTTCACAGTTCATGATTTTTACACCTTTCATTAGTTGTGGTTGTCATATAAATATGATAACTAAACCAATTCTTCTAAAACAAACATAGTTTACTAAGTTGCTATAGCGATGTATATTTGAATTTAGTTTGTTTGAATTAATAATGAATTATGTGTTTCGAGATACAAGGAAGTATTTTTTTTAATGTATCAATTTGAAATATTTACACAATTTAAAAGGTTCCAGTCATTTGTTTTTGTTTATATTGTCAAACATTGATTGATCAAATATAGTGTTCATGCTAATTTTTGTTGAAATTGTCAAGATTGAGTAATGTTGTGTTGTTAGAATAATGTAGAGGTTTGAGAATTTCTATAAAATGATTCAACAATTCACCATTTTCTCTTCATTATACAATGAACCAGTTAAAATTGTAAGTTCTCTCCATTCTAAATTAACCAGATATAAAGGACATATTGTCCATATTAACATTAATATATCGGCCAATAAGTTCCCGGTCTGATATATAGATGGCGGCATCACTTACGAAAAAAACCATACCATTGGTCGATTGTGCCAACCTTCAAACGTCATGTGTCAAAATTTCATGACAATCTGTCTACTAGTTTCTGAGTTGTTGTGTTTTAAGGGACCCTACTTTTGTTATTTTCAAAATAATGGAAGACAAATAATTTCGTGAAAAATGTAAAAATTCCGTTGAAGTAAAACAATAGCTTGATGAACATTACTCGGACTCTGCCATAGGAAAATCAACCATAAACGCTTTGGGCGTCTAAATGAGGTGGTTACATCAGGCAACATCAAAAAGATTCCCAAAATTATTTCGCAAAACCGTAAAGCAAAGCTGCAGGAGATAGTTAATATCATGAAGATATCGAAATGAAGTGTTTACACCATTTTGCATAAACATTTGGGAATGGGTAAGTTGCTATGGAAATGGGTATCGCATTTGCTCACAGTGGACCAAAAACTACAATGTATTGATTCTGAGTAATGTTTGGAGCCGTTTAAGCGAAATAAAACGGATTTTTTGTATGCAGTATGTAACAATGGATAAAACCTGGATACATTTACTATACTCCGGAGTCAAATCGGCAGTCAGCTGAGTGGAAGCCGTCCAAAGCGACCAAAAACACAACCATCGACAGACATGGTTATGAAAAGAATCGATCGAAAAGCTAAAAACAAGTGATTTGGTGTTTAGTGGTAAACCTCTTTGAGTTTAGTGTTTCACACCAAAAGTTCCAATAGAAGAATTAATTAATAATAGCCAATTTTATGTCATGTATACAAAGTGCTTGAATATGTTGGGCTGTTCCATAAGTTCTCTGCCATTCATTTTTTAAGTTTATTTAAAACAACAGTTATACCGCCGAATTAATCAACGATGTATTTTCTGGCATTGATCCCGACCTTCTCCCACCCTTCTCGACTAATTTATTTATGCCGTATGAAGAAGTTAAGTCAATTTTTGAGGTCCTCATCGTTGGCGAACGTTACGCCCCACATTTGGTTGGACAGCGAGCGGTAAAAGTGATGTTCAGTTGGTGCAAGATCTAGACAGTACGGCGTATGCGGAAGAACCTTCCATTCAAGATCATTTAGGATCTCCTTGACGATGTTTGCTATGCGAGGTCGTACATAGAATAAGCTTATTTATACGCTGCAGTTGGGTATTCTTTGTCGACCGTGTTGTTCTTCTCCAGCATTTCCCACTACACGAAATCCTTCCAGTCCTACCAAATTCAGATCATGATTTTCTTGCGATGGGGATCTTGCTTAACTCTTGCTTTGGCTTGTCTCATGTGGCCATCCACTCCTTCCTTTGCTTTATATTGACATACATATACCATTTCACACCTCCCGTTATCTGCCGTGAGTTTAAGAATCGCTGTTTGTGGTCTTGTTTTGCTCGAGCGGGATTTTAAGCAGTTGTTGTTGGTTTTTCTTTGTTGTCGTCGGTTAGTTTGTATTGCACCCAAGCTTCGGATTTTTTGTGTAAATGCCATAGAATTAAAATGTCGGAAAGGCCGCATTCCATCTTATGCAATTTTTGGCATGTTTGACGGCCGTCTTCCTTAAAAAGCGCTTTAAGATGGTCCTCGTCGAAGCTGAACGTTCGACCAGAGTGGAGCGTGCTGTCCAGGTCCAAGTTGCCATTTTTGAACTTGGCAAATCAATCTCGAACAGTCCGACTGGCTATAGCGTCCTCTCCATATGCGACGCAAATATCTTGAACTGTTTCTGTAGCTTTTTGACTATGAAGAAAGGCAAAATATAGCAAGTATCGAAAATAAAATTTTTGCCTACGGAAATTTTCATTTCGAAAGCCGAAAAGTTAATTAAAATTAAGTTTTCTAGAGAAATGACGCAAGCAGTTTTGTAAGTAAGAAAAGGGCTTTCGGGTGCACACTTGGACGAACAAAATAAAAGTGAAAAACAAACCACGGGATCTTATGGAACAACCCATTATATACTGAGTGGTTTTATGAATATAGATTCTGCCAAAAAGTACCTGGAATTGGTTAATAAATCACAAAATATTTATTATTTATCCAAATTTATTGTATCGCCTTCAAAGTAGGCCTCTTCTGAAATACACTTATGCGAACGAACAATCCAATTGTCAAAATGTTTTTTAAACGCATTTTCTGGAATCGACTTCAGTTCTCACCGCGAATTCTCTTTTATGTCTTCTATCGACTGAAAACGAGTGCCTCGAAGTGATAATTTGAATCGTGTAAAGAGAAAGAAGTCGGCCGGAGCCATATCAGGTGAATATGGTGGTTGTTCGATGGTATTTGTTGAGTTTGTGGGCAGAAATTCGTTCACAATGTGAGATCGTGCATTGTCGTGATGCAAAATCCAAGAGTTTTCTTTCCACAAATCTGGCCTTTTTCGACGAATTTGTTCTCTCAAACACCGCATAACGCTCAGATAATATTCTTTATTTACCGTCTGACCTACTGGCAAGAATTCCGAGTGCACAACACCGTGATAATCAAAGAAAACAGTTAACATCACTTTAACTATTTATCGACTTTGACGTGGTTTTTTCGGTTTTGCTTCCGTATGGAAGGCGCTATTCAGAACTTTTGATTGGTTTGTATGTCAAACTTGTATACCTATGTCTCGTCACCAGTTACAAGGCGTTTTATGAATGTAGGGTCGGAATTCACTCGTTCTAACATGTCTTCAGCGACCTTTAAGCGATTAAGTTCCTGAAGAAAATTCAGGTCTTTCGACACTAGCCGAGAAACGCATTTCATGCCGAAACAATCGCTTAAAATGGTACGAATAGTTTCGTGAGACACAGAAAGATCAGCGGTTATCTCTTTCAAACTAAAATGATGATTTTCGGTCGCCATTTCCTTCACTTTAGTGGTGTTAACTTCAGTTGAAGACGTTAATGGCCGACCAGAGCGAGGCAAATCTTCCACCACATCTCGACCGCTTTTGAATGCACTGTACCATTCAGATACACGTATTTTTCATAAAGTCGATTCACCGTAAGCCTTCTGCAACATTTCACCGACCCGGCACACTAAAATCCATTTGCAATGCAAAATTAAACACATTATTTGTTTGACGTTTTTATACATTGTAAAAATCGCAAAACACTTTAGATAAACTGACAAAATCAAGCACGGTTAACAAACTAAATGACAGATGACGTTCAAACCTCGCGTCAGAATAGAGGACAGTTGTACCAACTTCGCGATAAAAAGAATTTTGACAATCCCTTTAATCGGGCTTTTCAAATGATCAATTCCCGGTACTTTTTGACAGATTTTTTTCTATTTTGACAGGTCCATTTGAGGAAACATTCCGGTGATAAACCGTTTTCATGTAGTTTGTGTGAAAAATTGTTCTCTGACAAGAGAAATTTGAGAAAACATGAAAAAATTCATACAGGTGAGTGATAAAAAATCTCATGTTTTGTGTTATTTTCAAGTTTTATGTATTTAGGTAAAAAAACTCACGAATGTTTAATCTGCCATAAGAATTTTTTGCATTTGTTTACGTTAAAAACTCACGAGAGACTTCACACCGGTGAAAAATTGTATGTATGTGAAAGTTGTGGTAGTTCTTTCAATACCTCGACTCAGCTAACAATTCATACCAGAACTCACACGAAAGAAAAGCCTTACGATTGCAATTATTGTGATAAAGTAAGTGAGGGTATGCGAGGGCGATTCAAATAAATAAAAAAAGAGTAAACTTTTGTTCATAACTAGGAAGCGGATTTTTGCCCGAGCTCTGGGCACAGCTAATCAGTGTGTTTAGTTCTAGACGTACACTACTGATCTGATTTATAGAAAAATATACTAATAATCATTGTATCGTTTTATATTGATTTACATCGTGTCGTTACTTTTTTACCGTACAACATAAAAAAAACGAAACAATTCAGTGAACTCACAAAAAAATAATTTAAATGCACTTATAAACATTTAAGCGTTTCTTTTTATAACAAAATCAATTTTATTAACCATTTTTATGACAATTATATTAACCATTAAATTCATTAACAGGCTATCAACCTCAAAGTATTTGCTTCCATAAGGAAATCGGACAATTAGCTCTAAATAACCAAGACAATTGCAAAGAACTTGCGAAATATTTTGAACAACTACTAAACTGTCCTGAGCCCTTAAACAAATTACCAACATTATACCCTAAACAAACAAACCTAGATTCATTACCACCGAATGAAGATGAAATAATTAAGCAAATCAAGCGACTTAAAAATAACAAAGCTTCTGGTGAAGATGGAATCACTGCTGAACTTTTGAAATCCGCTGGTCCAGGTACAATCAAGGAAATAACCAAAATTCTAGAAGAAGTTTCACGAACCGAACGGATTCCGGAAGATTGGAAAGATGCTCTAATCCATCCACTACATAAGAAAGGAGATAGAACGGATGTAAACAACTAAAGAGAGATATCTCTTCTCCCAGTTTGTTACAAGATTTTATCTCAATGTCGACTAGACAGGGCACAGGGATACTTAGAACCTAAAATTGGTGAATATCAAGCAGGTTTTCGACCGGGCAGATCCTGCCCTGAAAGTTGATCCTAAGACATCAAAAACTGTATAATAAAAATCTCGTCTGTATCTTGAAAGAATAAGGACTAGATCTGAAAACGCTGGCAATTATTAAAGCGACATTAACTAACACAAGGTCAAAAGTTAAATTCATGGGTGACATCTCAGAGCCCTTCGAAATTAAAACTGGAGTAAGACAAGGGGATGGACTCTCGCCACTCTTATTTAACTGTGTTCTAGAAAAAGTAATACAGGAGTGGCGTGAAATAAAATCCGCCTTGAATATTGACCAGCCCATTAAACTGGGGAGAACCAACATCAAAATTGATTATCTGTCGTTTGCTGATGATCTAGCAATTTTGGCTCAAGATATATGAACGGTACAAAAACAGATTGAAATCTTAAAAGAAACAGCAGAAAAGGTAGGACTCCAAATTTCCTCTGAAAAGACACAGTACATGACCTGCAACAGACTAAGAACACCATTTCTAAAAACAAAATGTGGTCGAGTCAGAAGAGTAAAAAATCAGACGAGTCTCTCAATTCAAATATTTGGGTGAAATAATCATGGAAAACGGGTTGGAAAAAGCGGCCAATAAGGTAGGTGTCAAAATATGGAAACTGCATTGAGACTAACACAAAATATTTACAACAAAAAATGCATATCTAAAAACACAAAACTGAGATATTACAACACAGTTATTAAGCCAGAATGTCTATATGGAGCAGAAACGCTCATTTTGAATAGAAAGAGAGACATCGATGACATTGAAAAGAAGGAAAGAAGAATCATAAGAAAAATCTTAGGCCTCAAACAAATAAATAGCACAACATACCGACTTCGAGAAAATCAAGAAATCAAACAATACACAGACACATAGTCGACTAACTAGACCGATAGTCGAATTTTATGAAAATAGGGGTAGAGCTAAAGTAGAAATAATTAAATGGATTGTTGCAATTAAAGAGGACCTAAGATCAGCAAATATTACACAAAGTGAAATTCAGGATAGAAGCTGTTTTAGACACAAGGTTAAGGTTTGGAAGGTTGGCCAGAGATAAAAATGTAGAAAGACCGGAACAACTGAGACAAAACAAATGTATTAGTAACGCTATCTCTTAACAAAATCGACATTACTAACCGAAACACCTATTGCATACTTTCATAAACTGAATATTTATTCTTTTCGATTTTATTTTCTTTTTTATTTTATTATAAGAAGATTTATTCACATTCACAGATTTTTAAAACGTTTCTATTTAACGTGGATGTACGACGCTGCGAAAATACTGTTTCGACGTTCTACAACAATTAATTTGGATATTTTAATGCATATACAGGGTTATCCATTTTGTGGTTCGGAAAATGCAGCCTTGTATTTTGACAACTGTCAAACCTAAATATTATCCAAAGTGTGGATCTGTTTAGTTTAATGTCATTTTATTTTGTCATTTTACAGTATGCATCGTTTAATCACCGAACAACGCGTTAGAGTTGTTAAAAGTTTTTACAAAAAATGGCGATTCTGCCGTGGTCATGTATGTGGTCACCATAATACCCCTAAGCATACAATTTCCAACAAAGTCAAGAAATTTGAAAATACTGCATCTATCATGAATGTAGTAAGACAGTGCATCATCGTAACGCTCGCTTGATGGAGAATATCGCTGCTGTTAGTAAAAGTGTGGCTGAAAATCCAAATTTATCGATTCCCTGGGGTTCATAGTCTCTGGGCTTGCCTTACGGCATATTAACGCGTATTTTGCATTTGGACTTGCGTATTTTGCAACTTGCGTATTTTGCATCTTCATCTTTAGAAAGTTAAACTCACACAAGAATTGAAATGGTGCTTGAACATTAACTTGATTTTTCGAACAAAATCTTCTTAGTGGATGTGCAATTAAGCACAATTGTCGTATATGGGGCTCTGAAAACCCGCACGTGATTATTGAGAGTCTATTGCATCCACAAAAGGTGACTGTTTGGTGCGCGTTATGGTCTGGTGCTGTCATAGGCCCGTACCTCTTCAAAAACGAAGGAGTGACTGTTAAAGTCAATTCTGAGCGCTATATTTGTATGATAACTGATTATTTTTGGCCAAAAATTGAATATTTCGATATGAACGATTTGTGGTTCCAACAAGACGGCTCCACAAGCTACACAGCACGAGCAATTTTGGCTTATTGCGCGAGGAGTTCCCAGGCTACGTAATTTCGAGATTTGGTGATGTCAATTGGTCGCCGAGATCATCCGATTTGCCGTCATTGGATTTGTTTTTGGCCTGTAGGCTACGCCCCATAATATCAGTGTTTGCCGTGACAAGCAAGATCGTGTTTACCTTTGCAATTCTCAAAACCTTGAGCAGTTGAAAACCAACCCGAAAATAACCTCAAATGGATTAAGTGGTGCAAGTGATCACGTGGTGCAAGTGATCACGTGGTGGATATTTAAATCATGTTGTATTCCACACTTAATGGCAAAGTCCAAGCAATAAAATGAAAAAAAAAATCATCGAAATTTGAGTTCCTTGTGTTTTTTTTTTAATATTACTTTCCGAAGCACAAAATAGATGAGCCTTAATTTATATAAAATTAACTGCTGAATGAGCAGGAAAGCATATTGTTCCGGAACGTTCTTTTGGTGGAAATAACACTAACCGGTTTCCTTTTTGACCCTGTGAAGGGTTGTTTGGATTCATTTTCGTACATATTTTCTTCATCACCAATTCGTTAATTGAAATCTGATGAACGTTTATGTGAGACAAATTCAACTCTTCCCCGACCATTCTGACCGTCAACCGACGATCAGAACGCACAATATTCCGGATTCTGTGGATATTTTCATCACTTTTCGCAGTGTTCTTCCGAACTGTTTGGCATACCCTCTGAATATATATCTCTAATATTTCTCCTAACTTTAGAATGCTGTAGCTTCTTAAATAAACATTTGGTAGTTTTACTCAATATGAAAGGCTTTCAATTCAATAATTGTTTTACCTTTATTGTTTAGCTGTATGTTGTATTACTCACATGCTGCCGGTAAAGTCCTCAGGTCTGCATAACTTCACCTTACATATTTTAGGTTTGGTTATTATTCAAACCGTATCTCACAATTTTTTAACAAAGTTTTTATTTGAATCTCGCTCGTAGATAAATAGTAAATTCAAATTAGACTGTCAGTA